>LPNX010321525.1:0-13085 GCA_001517045.1 Pseudotsuga menziesii | reverse complement strand
AATGTTAACTCGAATAATGTTTTTTTGTATGCAACTCCATGTATTTTGTTTGTTAAATAAAATAATGTTTTTTGTATGTAACTCTCTTTGTTAAATAAATTATTGTATGAAATGATGTGCTTTTGTATGCAACTGTATGTTTGTTTTTGAAATCTTTCTACATATATTTTGTATGCAAATCTATGTGTTTTTGTATGTATATTTTTATATGTAACTCTATGTGTTTGTGTTTGTAGATCTTTGTATGCAACTCTTTGTTTGTTAAATGAAATTGATTTTTATGTTTCTATGCCAATGTATGTTTGTTTTTGAAATCTTTGTACATAATTTTTATATGCAAATCTATGTGTTTTTGTATGTAACTCTATGTATTTGTGTATGTCTGTTTTTGAAATATTTGTACATAATTTTTGTATGCAAATCTATGTGTTTTTGTATGTAGATTTTTGTATGTAACTCTATGTGTTTGTGTCTGTAGATCTTTGTATGCAACTCTCTGTTAAACGAAGCGATTTTTATGTTTGTTCTATGAAATGATGTGTTTTTGTATGCAATTTTATGTTTGTGTTTGAAATCTTTGTACATGATTTTTGTATGCAAATCTATGTGTTTTTGTATGCAATTTTATGTTTGTGTTTGAAATCTTTGTACATGATTTTTGTATGCAAATCTATGTGTATTTGTTTGTAGATTTTTGTATTTGTAGATCTTTGTACATGCGTTTTATAATAAGACTTTATGTATTTAGATATGTAGATCTTTGTCTAAAATTACCTATATAAGTTATCTATATATATGTTTATGTTTATTTGAGATATAATAATATATACATCATATTATTTTTATTTTTTTTTAATTTGTTTTAATTGTTGTTTTAATTCATTTTTCATTTATTTTTAATGACAAATTTAAAAATGATTTACCTGATCCATTTTATTTAACTTGGTATCAATTAAATAATATCACAACTATAATAAAATCAACCTAATAAATACATAACTAAAAAATTAATTTACAATTAAAATAATATTGTTTTTCCTTTATAAATTAACTTAATAACTACAATAAATTAAACTTAATAAATACATAACTAAAAAATTAATTTACAATTAAAATAATCTTATTTTTTCCTTTATAAATTAACTTAATAACTATAATAAACTAAACTTAATAAATACACTAAAAATTAAAAAATTAAACAACCCATTTTGTTGTAACAACAACAACAAAGAACATAGATTAACTTTGTTGTAACAACAACAACAAAGCACAAAGATTGGCTTTGTTGTAACAACAAACAAAGCATAGTTTTTGAGGCCATATGAGCTTTCACCTTCCTGTGGTTGGTCTTGTTAGTAGAGATTCTAAAATCTCAAAGCTAAAAAAAGCTATTAAATATATAATTATATTTTTAATGTATTAATAATAATCATATTTATTAAAATAATATATCTACATTTTTTTTAGTTGCTGTTTTATTTCAGTTTTCATTTAGGCAACTCTATGTGTTTTTGTTTGTAAATTTTTGTATGTAACTCTATGTGTTTGTGTTTGTAGATCTTGGTATGCACAAGGTTTGTTATATAAAATGATTTTTATGTTTGTTATGTGAAATGATGTGTTTTTGTATCCAATTCAATGTTTATGTTTGAAATCTTTGTACATGATATTTTTATGCAAATTTATGAATTCTATTTATTTTTTTTTAAGATTTTTGTATTTGTAAATCTTTGTACATCTTTTTATAATGCAACTTTATGTATTTGGGTACATAGATGTTTGTCTAAAATTACCTATATAAGTTATCACTATATGTATTTATGTTTATTTGAGATACAATAATATATATACATTCTATTTTTTTTTTACTTTTTTTTTAATATCTTTTTAAATTGTTTTAATTTTTTATAATTGTTGGTTTGATTTATTTTTCATTTATTTTTAATGACAATTAAAAATGATTCGTATAATCCATTTTATTTAACTTGTCGTCAATTAAATAATATCACAATAATATCACATATTTCAATGGAACAATTTGGCTTCTTGGAAGGCAGATTGATTCATGAAGCTATTGGGGTGGCCGAGGTAGGATTACACAGTATGAAAGTGAAAAATATAAACGGAAGCATTTTTAAAATTGACCTCGCAAAGGCATTTGACAAGGTAAGCTCGCTTTATCTTCATTTGCTTTTAATGCACCTGGGTTTTGATATTGTGTTTATCAGATGGATTCTGAGCTGTATCACCACTGTCTCATTTTTGCTTCTGATCAATGGTGCAGCCTCACCATTCTTCCATGCGGAGCATGGGCTTCGACATGGCTGCCCACTGTCACCTCTTTTATTCCTTTTGGTGGCTGAGGGTCTCAGCCATGCACTTAAGGAGGCGATAAGGCTGGGCAATTTCACTGGGCTGCAACTTGCACAGAACCTCCACAGCTCACATTTGCTCTTTGTTGATGACATATTGATCTTTTGTTCGGGCTCAGGTAGAGCTTTATGTGCTTTAGATGATATTCTCAAGCTCTTCTCTAAAGCAACAGGCATGGACATTAACGTTGGCAAATCCACGGTCATCCCCTATCTCTTATCCAGGGAGGAAGAAAGGGTCTTATCGGAACGTTTCCCTTTTTATATAGCAGCTTTTGAACAGGGTATACACTATCTGGGGTTCTTTATAAAAACTAACGACTATCGGAATTAGGACTAGGCCTAGCTATTGGAAAAACTGGACAAGTGACTCAAATCGTGGTTTCATCGCTCGCTGTCAAAGGCTGGCAGGCTTGTTCTGGTCAAATCTGTTCTAGAGGCTATCCCGATGTACTGGATGACATTGGGATAGATCCCCAAGGGTATACTAGAGAAGGCTCACCGCATCTTCTTTCATTTTCTATGGAGCAGGGTCTACTTAGATTCAAAATTCGAATAGCTTGCTCAACGTGCTTGTGGTGTTAGCATCAGGATAGTCTCTTCTCTTTCGAAAACAAAAAACATTGAAACTCTAACCTATTATCCCTGATTAAAAGAAAAAGAAAACATTGAAACTTTACTAAGATGAAAGTGACATCTCAAATTCAAACTCCCAAACATTTAAATTTTGAAAATTGATACTTTATAAAATAGAGAATAAAGTGACATCTCACATTCAAACTCTCACAAATTCAAATTTTGTTAAGGAGGATTTTTTGAAAAGCATTTAAGATTTTGTTAGATATTTTGGGAAGCTTCTAGAAAGGAGGAAAAGGAAGGAAAAAAAACTATCCGTTGAAGGTATGTGTTGAAAGAAATGCATATATATATATATGGAATTTTACCCAGATTAACATTTTCCTCCTCCCATGTCTATGGTCTAGGCTGGAATTCGTGTGTGTTCGGGTGTCTGAGTTTGAATCTAGGTTAGTTTGATTCTTGATGGATGACTCTGGATCTGAGTCATGTTTGTCTGTGTGATTGATAGAAAAGGAGGTTAGATATCTGCTGCTGAAGACTGCACAGGAGGCCTTTGAGGTAATCTGTAAATATTTTCAACCTTGCCATGGCGGCCACAGAAGAAGCATGCGCAAGAGGCCGCTCAGGTAATATGTAAATTATGCAAGGTAATATATATTAAATTATGTAAGGTAATTTGCTAGATTATACATGTCTTTACGCCCTATAATGTTTTCTAATATAAATTACTGGTATTTGTGCAGGAAAAAGGTTAAAAAATAGAACCGTGAGCCTAGGTTTGCTCGATCATCCGAAACATGTCTATCATTGGCGAAAATATGGAGAAAAATCCAGTGAAGAATAACCCCTTTCCCAGGTTAATACTCCTTCTCAGCTTTAATGTAAGTTCAAGTCTCTGTTATCTCTATTGTTTAATTCAAAATGAATAAGATCGATTGATTACCCATAGATAGAATGATGGTTGTTGGGTTTGAATCCATTACGCACAATAACTACATATATATTGATGGTTGTTGGCTATTGGGTTCGATACAAAGCCATTACCCACCTTACCCACAAATCGATCGATGGTTGTTGGCTGTTGGGTTTGATACAGAGCCATTACCCACTTTACCCACAAATTTATTGATGGTTGTTTGGTTCAATACATAGCCATTACCCACCTTACCCACAGATAGATTGATGGCTTTTGGGTTCAATCCGACTCCATATCGGTAGACTTAGTTGGCTTTTAAAATGAATTTGACTGAATTTCATGCTAATTACTTTCTCTGGGTAATCCACTCGACTCATATACGTACATCCAAAACTTTAGCGATATGTTCCTTACTTAAATGGTCATTTATTTAAGTTTGTAGATTGGGATGGTCATTATCATTTTCACTATTCCCACAATTGTATGGTTTTATTGGTGATTTATGTTTTTGTTTCCTCAGATTCATGGTTGTAGCATTTTTGTTTCCTTCTATCAGATTACCCAACTGATTTATTGATGGTTGTTGGGTTTCTATTTCCTTCTATTCAATTACCCACATATTGATTGATGGTAGTTGGGTTCGATCTTGCTCCATATCAGTATACTTTTTTTTTACAAGTAGAAAAAGTGTTAATCTTCTTTTGGATGGTTTTTTTCATCGGTTTATCATTATCGATCATAAAAAATTCTAAAGGGCCTTTAAGAAATTAATCTGACCTTACCCAACTTCATAGGAAAGTTATGTGACACTACTTCATGATATATGTGTGTAGGAAAGTTATGTGACGCTACTTCATGATATCTTTGTGATGTTACTCGTAACAATTAGGATAGCCTTGGTTGCGACAATGTGCTTTTACAATCTGCAAATTCTCAAAATTATTATGACCACTGAACATTACATTGATGTTAGCTAATCGTTACAGTTTTGGAAAAAAAAATTGGGTCACTTTTGCAAAAATCTTGCGAGGAAATCTTTATTAAAACCATTGTGCACTCAAAAAATTCCTCTATCAATGTATATCGATGGCTAATTCCTACTGGAAAAATTACCTGAAACGTATTTAATAGTGATTTTATTGAGCACACAAAAATTAGAACACATACACCAATTTCCTTGTTTCTTTAATACCATGAACACTGGAAATGCATAAGGACTAGTACTAGGACAAATGACTAACCCCAATAGTTATTGAATAATCCAATTTCATTCTTCTAAGAAAATGGGTGTCGATAAGGACATGAATTTGGGGGTTGATTTCAAAGAATCAAGGGAATACCATGATCATGCTCACTAAATAAGGGGGGCAAGCCACAAGGTGTGTTAAAGACTTGTTGATGTTTGGTTAAAAATCACTACAAGTCAAGGTGAAGTTATGCGGTGGGGATATGCATGACTTGAATGGAATGGAATTGGGCAATGATGTTGGAGCGACTTTTCTTCGAGAGATTTCCCATGCATTGAGAGATGATAATCATTGGAGAGCTTGAATGAAGTCCTTAGAGGGTATATGCTCAACCATTTGTATCGATACCCATGTGTATCTCCTTAAAATATATGGTGACCAGGACCAAAATGTGTGATCAATTTTCCCTAAGGACAACATCACAACCACCCATGTTGATGATGAACGTATGGCAACATATTGTGAAGTACTAAAAATAAGTGCCCCACTATTGTTATCTTCCACAACCCTACGTCAAGCACCATTGGAATTGGCGTGATGCAAGGCATGCCAGACATACATGACTAAGGGTGTATGACGAGCCCATATCATTTTGGAAGCCTTGATGGCCAACACATGACTGATGGCCATGAGACAGACATGACAGTGTACTACCGTCCAAGCTAGGAAAACTAAGGATGTCTAGTTGAATAGGACGGGGCAAACCAACAAGGAGTTGTATGCTAAGCTTGTCGGAGGATGGTGCGATTCAACATGATGTGTCAACCATACTAGGACAATAGCATTGATAGATGCAATGAAGGTATGTGTTCGGGTGGAGCCAAGACAAGATCTTCGAGCACCATCTGGGATTGAGACTAGATGGGAGATATCATCATCAGATGTCGAGTAATTGGTCATTCAAGTTTTGTTGGATCGGGGGAGGCAATCTCGTAGCATTGCCTATGGTTCCGTGGCGATGGTGCAACATCTCTTACGGTGAAACGAGCACTTGAAATTCCACAAACTCTAAGGTGCCCAGATTGGGTTTAGTCACGAGGTTTCCATGAGGCGTTTTTCGGGTGATACTTGCCCAACTAGCAAGTTCATGTCGATGCCGCGCGACAGTATGGAACGTTCAAGAGGAAAAATGAGTCTAGTCCCATGACATTATCCCTATCTGCAACCACTTATACAAAAGAGATTAAAGTGCATAATTACCTATAAATCAAACATCATTAATGGTGATGAATGTTGAATCTTCCCACCTCACACCAACACAAAACATGTATATTTGTGTTGTGTTCTACTACCCTATCCTCACAAACATTAACTTGTCGAGTCTAACATTGAAGCTCTACTAGCCCACTGCGTCAAGACTGAATGACGGACGCCCCGCACCGGAAGGTGTTCAATGAAAAAATATTGGGGTGTTCTTACATTCAAAACTCGAATAGGTCATTCAACGTGGTTGTGGTATTAGCATTGTGATATTTTCTTCTCATCCGAACCCTAGTCTCATCAATGAATGCCACTAATGTGTACCTATTCTCCTTGATTAAAATGAAAAAAAAACATTGTAACTCTAACATATCCTCCTTGATTAAAAAAAGAAAAAAAGAAAAAAAAATTAAAACTTTACAAACATGAAAGTGACATGTCAAATTCAAAGTCCCAAACATTAAAATTTTCAAAATTGATATTTTATTAAATAAACAAGTGCTACGTAGTAGCTAGTCCCTGCCGCTTACAAACAAGTGCTACAATATAACATGGATAGCATAATTACATACTGAGTGTCATTTAGTTTACACACTGAGTGTCGTTTAGTTTGGATATAATCAAATTGCAAGTGAATTTCAGAAGAGTAAAAATAATATAATATGGATAACATGAATAACCTAATTGTATTTCAAGAGAATATACAACATATAATATGAAACAATCAATGATTCAAATTAAGCAACAAAATCTAAAACTTTTGCAATAAATATTTCATCCATTTAAAAACTATTAAATGAGGCCATTTTAACAATTTTGATCTATTCAAATACAATGCACCATATTTTCATGAATTGTAATTTTAACAACAACAACAAAAAGTAGTGCACCACATAGTGTACGGGTTGCTAACACAATGTCAACAATTAAATTAAGTTTTAGTTTGAAATACATTAATCTGTATTTGTATTGTGCAAATTTTTTGTTAATTATTATATTGTAAATTAAATATATGAAATTAAAAATTAATAAAACCAATCTCAAAAACTAAACAATTTTATCTTTAATTTTAAAAAGTAACAATTAT
Source organism: Pseudotsuga menziesii (assembly GCA_001517045.1). Lineage (NCBI taxonomy): Eukaryota > Viridiplantae > Streptophyta > Pinopsida > Pinales > Pinaceae > Pseudotsuga > Pseudotsuga menziesii. The sequence continues at coordinate 5,684 of LPNX010321525.1, read as the reverse complement.
ACAAACTTCAAAATTTAATTAAATTAAGACTTGTGTTCTCAATATCAAGCATTGTTTTCCATAGTACTAGTAAATATACCATTGAAATTATTATGCATTTTTTATAAATATTAAATTGTATTAATTTTTTGATAAAATATTTTAAATATACATTTTAAATTGATGCTCAAACTTCTCATACACTTTCTACAAATTATCTTAATATAATAAGAATACTAATCACATATAAAAACAACCATTAATTACTAGCATTTACCATTAGTTACACCCTAACAAAATTACTTACCTTAATAACATAGTTAATAACTAGTGAGATTGAACCATGATTGCACATATCCTATAAAAGTCATAATGTTATGTATTATAATTCCATGTATTGATATAGCTAATTAAGTGTTCTATGCATTTTTTTTCACACGGTTTCTATGCATTGGTACTCATAGTAAGAGTATATGATACGAGTTATTAAATACTATAATATGGATCACCAATATTTTTTAATAATATAACATGCTTCTAGTTACTTTGAAAATTTTTGAAATTTGCGTGCGAAAATCATAAGTGGGAAGAGCAAGTGTTCAAAATTTAAAACTAAATCATTTATCGGTTAAGCTGGTGTACATCGGGCACGCGAAATGTGTCAAGGGGCACTGGCCGAGGGTTACTTTTAAATATGGCGGAGGCCTCCAGTTTGGTCCTGGAAGATCACAATCTGCTCAAAATTGAGACCAATCCATTTTGAAAACCTTGGTTGCTTAGCATCCTCATGGCTTCTTGAATTAAGAGATTAAATAAATAAGAAATACACTCCATTTCCTCCTGAGTTGTTTTATTACTTTTATGGCTGCATTTAAGAGTTGATTGATGGTTGTTGGGTTTCTATTTCCTTCTATTCAATTACCCACATATTGATTGATGGTAGTTGGGTTCGATCCTGCACCGTATCAGTATACTTGGTTTTTTACAAGTAGAAAAAGTGTTAATCTTCTTTTGGCTGGTTTTTTTCATATGTTTATCGTTATCGATCTATCTGATTACCCAACTAATTGATTGATGTTTGTTGGGTTTCTATTTCCTTCTATTCAATTACCCACATATTGATTGATGGTAGTTGGGTTCGATCCTGCTCCATATCAGTATACTTGGTTTTTTACAACTAGAAAAAGTGTTAATCTTCTTTTGGCTGGTTTTTTCATCTGTTTATCATTATCGATCATAGCAAATTCTAAAGGGCCTTTAAGAAATTAATATGACCCTACCCAACTTCATAGGAAAGTTATGTGACACTACTTCATGATATATGTGTGTAGGAAAGTTATGTGACGCTACTTCATGACATCTTTGTGATGTTTCTCGTAACAATTAGGACAGCCTTGGTTGTGACAATGTGCTTTTACCATCTGCAAATTCTCAAAAGTATTACGACCACCGAACAATACATTGGAGTTAGCTAATCGTTACAGTTTTGGAAAAAAAATTGGCTCACTTTTGCAAAAATATTGGGAGGAAATCTTTATTAAAACTATTGTGCGCTCAAAAAATTCCTCTATCAACGTATATCGATAGCTAATTCCTACTGGAAAAATTACTCGAAACGTCTTTAATAGTGAGTTTATTGAGAGCACAAAAATTAGAACACATACACCAATTTCCCTCTTTCTTTAATACCATGAACACTCAAAATGCATAAGGACTAGTAATAGGACAAACGACTCACTGAATAGTTATTGAATAATCGAATTTCATTCTAGTAAGAAAATGGGTGTCGATAAGGACATGAATTTGGGGGTTGATTTCCAAGAATCAAGGGAATACCATGATCATGCTCACTAGATAAGGGGGGAAAGCCACAAGGTGTGTTAAAGACTTGTTGATGTTTGGTTAAAAATCACTACAAGTCAAGGTGAATTTATGGGGTGGGGATATCCATGACTTGAATGGCATGTAATTGGGGAATGATGTTGGAGCAACTTTTATTCGAGAGATTTCCCATGCATTGAGAGCTAATAATCATTGGAGAGCTTGAATGAAGTCCTTAGAGGGTATATGCTCAACCATTTGTATCGATACCCATGTGTATCTCCTTAAAATATATGGTGACTAGGACCAAAATGTGTGATCAATTTTCCCTAAGGACAATATCACAACCACCCATGTTGATGACGAATGTATGGCAACATATTGTGAAGTACTAAAAATAAGTGCCCCACTATTGTTATCTGCCACAACCCTACGTCAAGCACCATTGGAATTGGCGTGATGCAAGGCGTGCCAGACATACATGACTAAGGGTGTATGACGAGCCCATATTGTTTTGGAAGCCTTGATGGCCAACACATGACTGATGGCCATGAGACAGAAATGACAGTGTACTAGCGTCCAAGCTAGGAAAACTAAGGATGTCTAGTTGAATAGGACGGGTCAAACCAACAAGGAGTTGTATGCTAAGCTCGTCGGAGGATGGTGCGATTCAACATGATGTGTCAACCACGCTAGGACAATAGCGTTGATATAAGCAATGAAGGTATGTGTTCGGTTGGATCCAAGACAAATCTTCCAGCACCATCTGGGATTGAGACTAGATGGGAGATATCATCATCATATGTCGAGTAATCGTTCATTCAAGCTTTGTTGTATTGGGGGAGGCAATGGCGTTGAATTGCCTATGGTTGGGTGGTGATGGTGCAACATCTCCTATGGTGAAACGAGCACTTGACATTCCGCAAAGTCTAAGGTGCCTAGATTGGGTTTAGTCATGAGGTTTCCATGAGGCATTTTCCTGGTGATACTTGCCCAACTAGCAAGTTCATGTCGATGCCACGTGACAGTATGGAACATTCAAGAGGAAAAATGAGTCTAGTCCCATGACATTATCCCTATCTGCAAGCACTTATACAAAAGAGATTCAAGTGCATAATTACCTATAAATCAAACATCATTAATGGTGATGAATGTTGAATATTCCCACCTCACACCAACACAAAACACATATTTTTGTGTTGTGTTCTACTACCCTATCCTCACAAACATTAACTTGTCGAGTCTAACATTGAAGCTCTACTAGCCCACTGCGTCAAGACTGAATGATGGTCGCCCCGCACCGGAAGTTGTTCAACGAAAAAATATTGGGGTGTTCTTAGATTCAAAACTTGAATAGGTCGTTCAACGTGGTTGTGGTATTAGCATCGCGATAATTTCTTCTCATTCGAACCCTAGTCTCATCAATGAATGCCACTAATGTGTACCTATTCTCCTTGATTAAAATGAAAAAAAAAACATTGTAACTCTAACATATTCTCCTTGATTAAAAAAAGAAAAAAAAAGAAAAAAAAATTAAAACTTTACAAAGACGAAAGTGACATGTCAAATTCAAAGTCCCAAACATTAAAATTTTCAAAATTGATATTTTATTAAATAAAGAAGTGCTACGTAGTAGCTAGTCCCTGTGACTTACAAACAAGTGCTACAATATAAGTGCTACAATATAACATGGATAGCATAATTACATACTGGGTGTCATTTAGTTTACACACTCAGTGTCATTTAGTTTGGATAGAATCAAATTGCAAGTGAATTTCAAAAGAGTAAAAATAATATAATATGAATAACATGAATAACCTAATTTCGTTTCAAGAGAATATACAACATATAATATGAAACAATCAATGATTCAAATTAATCAACAACATCTAAAAGTTTTGCAATAAATATTTCATCCATTTAAAAACTATTACATGAGGCCATTTTAACAATTTTGATCTATTAAAATACCATGCACCATATTTTCATGAATTGTAATTTTAACAACAACAAATAAAAGTAGTGCACCACATAGTGTACGGATTGCTAACACAATGTCAACAATTAAATTAAGTTTTAGTTTGAAATACATTAATCTGTATTTGTATTGTGCAATTTTTTTGTTAATTATTGTATTGTAAATTAAATATATGAAATTAAAAATTAATAAAACCAATCTCAAAAACTAAACAATTTTATCTTTAATTTTAACAAGTAACAATTATACAAACTTCAGAATTTAATTAAATTAACACTTGTGTTCTCAATATCAAGCATTGTTTTCCATAGTACTAGTAAATATACCATTGAAATTATTATGCATTTTTTATAAATATTAAATTGTATTATTTTTTTGATAAAATATTTTAAATTTACATTTTAAATTGATGCTCAAACTTCTCATACACTTGCTGCAAATTATCTTAATATAATAAGAATACTAATCAGATATAAAAACTACCATTAATTACTAGCATTCACCATTAGTTACACCCTAATAAAATTACTTACCTTAATAACATAGTTAATAACTATTGAGATTGAACCATGATTGCACATATCCTATAAAAGTCATAATGCTATGTATTATAATGCCATGTATTGATATAGATAATTAAGTGTTCTATGCATTTTTTTTCACAGGGTTTCTATGCATTGATAATCATAGTAAGAGTATATGATATGAGTTATTAAATACTATAATATGGATCACCAATATTTTTTAATAATATAACAACCTTCTAGTTACTTTAAAATTTTTTGAAATTTGCGTGCGAAATTCGTAAGTGGGAAGATCAAGTGTTCAAAATTTAAAACTAAATCATTTATCGGTTAAGCTGGTGTACATAGGGCACGCGAAATGGGTCAAAGGGCACTGGCCAAGGGTTACTTTTAAATATGGCGGAGGCCTCCAGTTTGGTTCTGCAAGATCACAATCTACTCAAAATTGAGACCAATCCATTTCAAAAACCTTTGTTGCTTAGCATCCTCATGGCTTCCTGAATTAAGAGATTAAATAAATAAGAAATCCACTGCATTTCCTGCAGAGTTGTTTTATTACTTTTACGGCTACATTTAAGAGTTCATTGTTGGGCAGAGGATTAACTCGTAATCGTACCGATTGCAGAGGAAATTATAGCTATTAAATGATCCCATTCACATCAGTCTTTCCTATCATCATTTAGAAATAAATAAATGATCCACTTAAATTCCTTAATGAAATTGAAATTAAATCGTTTGTACTATATTGTAATGATTAGGAAATAAGATTTCAACTAATCATCGGAAAGATAATTATAAATATATCACATTTATAAAAATAAAATTAATATTTATAACGTAAGAAATAATTATAAATATATCACATTTATAAAAATAAAAATTAATTACGTTGATAGGCGTATATATGTTAGAATTTTCGGGTGGACTACCATCTATTCCTTTTAATATACCGACGACAATGAGACAAGTGTGCTGTCCACATTGATTCTATGGGCTTCGTCCAAGATTAAAGGAGAATGAGACAAGTGTACAGTCCAAATTAATTCTATGTGTGTTGTCCAAAATTACTAATTAATAATTTCAAAAAAACAAAAAATAATTTAATTAACATATGATAAGTAGAGTTAGTGATAGTTTTAAAAATTAAAATTAATCTTCAACTATTCAATTATTAGATACAACTACTAGCTTAACTCCATCAATTATTAGATACAACTATTAGCTCAACTATAATGATTCTAGAGCTATTACCTTAACTTCAACTCTAATCAAAGTTTTATTGGATAACTATTAGCTTAACCATTATATGCAAATATTAGCTTAACTCCAATGGTTCTACAACTATTAGCTTAAATTCAACTCTAATCACTTACGACTTAGTC
>LPNX010321517.1:160720-237140 GCA_001517045.1 Pseudotsuga menziesii | reverse complement strand
AACACCTGATAGTCCTCCAACCTAGGAGTTTCATCTCTCGTTTCCTCCAAAATATGAGCTGCATACAACTGGCAACCCTTCCTACAGAACTTCTTTAACTGCATAGCTGAAACCTGCCGTACTGAAATCACCTTTGGAATGCCTTTCACAACTACTAAGTTCCCTTCTTCATTCATGCATTCAAAAGTCTTATTGTAGCAATCAAGCTTCACCCTGTGAGCTTCTAACCAATCCATTCCAATGAGAACATCATACGAACCAAGCGGTAGAACATTCAGATCTACAGAAGTGATCAATCCATTCATATCCAATGGACACTTCTCTACCACTTCACTAACCTTTCTCTTAGTTCCAGTGGCTAGCTGAACTAACCAAGACTTCCTATGCTTTACTTTCTTAAAAGCACACATATCCACTACTCTAGGAGTAATGTAACTATGCGTAGAACCAGGGTCAATCAAAATAGAAACAGATTGCTCAGCAATCTTACCTGCTACTTCAACCATAGCTGACTGGTGATCTGCTTGACGGTCCTCCAGTGCTGCATAAATCCTAGGAACTTCCCTTGCTACTTGACCCACTGTTTCTGCTTCTTGAACATTATAGGCTGGTCTTGCACTCTCATTCTCGAGCGGACAATTTCTACGCATGTGGGGTCCTCCACATTTCCAACATTGTAGCGGCCCTCTATTCTGTTGTGGCTCTTTAGGCTTTTCTCCGGTCACTCCAACTGGCTTACTGGCAGCTTGAGATGGCTACTTCTGCTGATTCCTAAAGCTAGAAGGTTTAAAACCTTTCTTCCTTTGATCAAACTTCTCATTCTTCTTGTCCTTCCATGCCTTATGGTAATCTGGCTTACCCTTGCTTTGCTCATAGCAATACTTAGCCTTTCTTATTGCTTCTTCAAGAGTTCTAGGTTCATAAAACTCAATTCTATCTTTATAAGACTGAGGTAATCCACTCAGAAAACGTTGGACTTTCACTTTTTCATCTCTGATGTACCGGACATACCTCAACAGCTCCAAAAACTTATTAGCATACTCTTCCATGGTCTGCTGGCCCAATCTCAACTCATGGAACTCCTTAATCTTGTTATCATAATACCTGTCAGATAGGTATTTCTGCTTGAAATACTTCTTGAACTGCTTCCACTTCAGTCTCCTTTCACTGATCCTCTTCACTTGCTTGAAGTGTTCCCACCAAATGGATGCCCTTCCATTCATATTGAATATGGCAACTCTCGCCTTCATGTTTCCTGAATAATCATGCACTTGAAAGTACTTTTTAATACCAAGAAGCCAAGCTTCAGCCTCTTGTCCTGTCTTTACCTCACCATCAAATTTAGGAGGTTTTGCCTTTTTAAACTCATCACGAGAGCGATCCCTATGGTGTCTCTTCCTTTTTCTTTTATGAGAAGAAAAACTGGAATCCCCGCTGGATTCTTCAGAATCAGATGACCCACTAGGAGTCCTTCTCCTCCTCCTAGTACTGCTCTTACTGCCTTCTGGTCTTGCTGTACCCTGTCCAGAGTCTATCTTCTTATGCAAGTCTGTCAAACTCTGCAACATTGCAGCATTCAACTGATGCTGCTCTTCTTGAGCTTTTATTAGGCTTCTCATAGTGGCTGCAACATCTGGGAGTGTCTCTTGGAATCTCCTTCCATTAGACTCAATGTCATCATTTCTATTACGGGCAGTTTCTCCCATGGCATCTTCTGCTCTCTCGTAAGAATCCTGAGCATCATACCCGTCATGGGTTCTCATACTGAACCGTAACTTACTTACCAACTGCACTACCTGGAATACTTCCCTTGAGGGTAACTATGATTCTGCAAACGTGTTAATAACAACACAATTGTTAGACGCCTAACATTGATATAAATCATAATCATTTACCTTTTCTGGAAATAATCATAAAATTGCAAATGCCCAAACACACAAAATTTCCTTCATCCAAGAATGTCTATCTGAGGGGGACGACGAGGGTCAAGGGGGCTTGCAAACAGTTCCAAAATCCCTTGAAAACAGTTCAAAAATCCCTCTGAAATTAGTTGAAATCGGCCCCCAAAACTATCCTTCCTTCCGCAGTATCGGCTCTTGGGAGCATCAGCACACCCGCTGAATCGGCTCCTCCACCATTCTCTCTTCCGTCGAATCGTCCCTTCCACCATTCTTCCTTCCGCCGAATCGGCTCCGGTTCCATTCTCTCCTCCGCCGAATCGGCTGTCGGCTGTATCCCTGGTCGGCGGTCGGAAGCCTTTTGGAATCGGGTGGTCTGTTCATCTTCGCAGCCGCAACGGCGGCTCCCCCGGAAGTTCCAGCCTTCCGCAACGGCGGCCCGCGGAACATTTTCCCCTCCGATCAGCGCGCTTTATCTCTTGCGGCGTCGGCAGTCCTTTTTGATCGGCCGGCAGATGTCTTCTGCTTCCGCAACGGCGGCTCGCACAAAGCTTCAAACCTTCCGACTTGGCACTTATGTCGGACGTCGGCTGACTCTTCAATCGGAAGCCACATCAATTCGCCGTCCGCAACGGCGGGTGGGAGACTTTACCAATCCGTCCGCAACGGCGGACGCCCACTTTTCCGGCTCTTCCGATCGGCACTTAGAACCACATTGGACGTCGGGCCATTCTCCCTTCCGATCGTTCCGACACTTAGCCAAATTTTCAACTTTATTTTGCTGTGTCGGCGATCAGGTGACTCTTGGGTCAGCTCCAGAATCACTTTGCCGTCCGCAACGGCGGATGGAAAGATCGTAAAACCCTCCGCAATGGCGGACGAGGACTTCTCCAACCCCTCCGATTGGTGAACAAATTCCGAGCTTAACCCCTTTAACGTGTCGGCGATCAGAGGTCTTTTCGATCGGAAGCGGGATTACTTCACCTCCCGCAACGGCGGACGAAGGACTTTACGAATCCCTCCGCAACAACGGACGGGAACTTCATGAATCCCTCCGACTGTTCACACTTAAACAGAAATTTTCCCAGTTTCAAATTTTTCAGTCTTCCACATTCAGACTTCTGCTGGGCAGGATGAAATGTAACCCCTGTTACTGCATCTTGGCGGCTCATGCAGGCCCATGCTGCAACTCAGGGCTCTGATACCATTTTGTCACGTCCCCATGCCTCCGACCGGAAAGGAGGACGCGACTAAGAGCTTAATAAGACCGGGCTAACCGCCCATGAACATGTACAGGCGTAAAATACAATGCTGAAATGCTAAAACAGAATGCTGAGAAAGAATGCATGACAGTATAACATGCACAACTTAATTGTTCATCATACACAGCTTAATTAATTCATCCTGCACAGATGCAATTGTATATTATGCACAGCTATGATTATCTATCTTGCACAGCGGAATCAATGTGCATTCAACAAGCAGAAATTCAACATGTTCATTTCATTTTTAATTAACAGTAAATGTGGAATTGTAGAGGTCAAATACACAAGATCACTTATCTTATGAAAGCTTTGCTCCGCAACCAGCTACGTCGCTGCAACGTTCCACCCAACCATAGGCCTGCGTGCTCATCAATTTCTCAGCAGCGCTGCCACCCCCGAGCTGGGCATGATTCTCCAAGGAATAAGGGAACTAGCAGGCTGACACATAATAACCAGAACACAGCCAAGCCAACTCAGTTGGGTTTATCAGGCCATTAAGGAGCTGAAGAAGGCAATTGCTAAGCTGGTGAGCTCCTTAAAGAGCCAAGAACACCCACACCATAACTAGCCTGACCTCTAAGACACCCATCCACACCCAACACAAGGAATCAGTCCCTTCTCTGCTACACAGTCCCTCAGGCCCTACATTCCCTTCCAGTGCTATTCAGGGGTGATGGAGAAGAAGGCCAGCCCTCTAGTTTTGTCTGTGTGGTTTCTAACACCAGGTTTATCAAGCAACCAAGCCAAAATCCTCACTCCTCACACAGTCCAAAGACCAACCATTGCACTCAGGAAACGAATTTAGCTAACACAGCTTGAACAGTAAAAAATGAATTACACAGCCCCATACGTAACAGCAAAAATGGCTCACAACATGGGGGAAACACACAGTCCTGAAGCTTATCAGGGAAACCAACTCACAGCAGGGAAAAACGTCCCAAATAGCCAGTGCGTGAGACCCAAAAGTCAGTGAGATAGCCAAAAACGTGAATGGCTCTTCACAGCCATGGTAAAAAAAAACACATGAAATCACAAAAACGTGAATGGAAAATGCACCAGCAGCTCCAAAAAACGTGAGGAAGACAACCCAGGCCCTGGCATTACAAAAACGACCTCCAATCCATGGGAAAAATGAAGCAAACAGCCAAAATCGTGGATGGAAAGACACAGGAAAAACTCCAGCTGCTCCCAAAACGTGAGGAAACTGAAAAACGTGAATGCCTAGCAGAATGGCATACGTTTTTGGGCATTTTTCTTGCCAAGGAAGTCAGAACACGTTTTTCAAAAATGGGTCTCTGCCCAATTCGAATTTGGTTGCCCATACTCTTCCCCTTCCATGCAATAACTAACTCACCCACATTCTGGCAGAAATAAATGATTGGGGAAAAAGACAAGAAAGGTAGTTGACACTTTGATGGGTTTTCTCATAGACATTTGGCTTTTCCCCATTGGCCCATAGGTTAAATATTTCACCCCCCCCTTATCCTTAGAAAATCATGCCCTATTCGATTTACTTGCTGCGACCATAGCTGGTTGTGTCCATTAATTAATTATGATGCATATTTACATGACAGCCAACATATTATATGTCGCATGCCGCGATAGATCTTCGGTGACAATTAAATCCAAAACATAGCATTACCGATCAATGGTGGGGCCTTGGCCTTTAGCTCCACACCATGATCATTACAATATATACATCATATACATCTAATGTAACGGGGTCAAAACCGGGGCATTACAAAAATATTTATTTGGTGTTAGACTCTATGAGGAACCATAAATATTCCATTGGTGATGAATGACATCAAAATTATAATAATCATAAATTTTCCACACTCCATTAAGTACAACCTACTTCAGTAAGGAAATCAGGTGGACAAGCAATATAGAATCCAAGAGGGAAGATATCTTGGGAAATCAATTGGACATAAACCTAACTTGAGATCTGCTGAAAATGGATTGACTCAACCAAAATGAAATCAAATTTATATGGAGCAATTAAAGGTGAATGCTATTAACAAAATATAAAAGGGTCATAAGAGAGAGGACACATGATAAGCAGTTAGAACGAAGAGAAATCTAGTAATGAGGTATCCCTACTATATAGTCAAAACTCATAGAAGAGATAAAGGATGGAATATTTTTAAGAGGGTCTGTTAGGTCAATTTTGGGGATCTAATATATGTATATAGGTATTCAAATTTTTAGATAAAGTTTTGGATGTGTATTAACTCTATATTATCCTTGTAATTTTTTATTTGTAACTTATTCATTGCACACACATTCTATATTCATGTAAATTTTCTTGAGATATCAAAAGATCCAAACAACAATCTTTCCATAACGTTTGCAACATTGATATGAATATATGCTAAGTATCATGATTGGGATAGATATTTCATGTTATGACCTCTATCCTACTATTAATGTTCATTTGTTAAATAATAATTTATGGTTATTGTTGCTATCCAAATATATGACTATCCAAGGTTCCATTTTTCTTCAATAATCACAAACTATTTGGATAATGTTAAACTACTAAATTCTATAAAATTTAAGTGCATTTTATTCTACACTAAATTTTTAAGAAATGTATAAATTGAACCTCAAACACTTATTTTTTGTTTCCATTTTCTCAATCCACCCTCACCTACATATAATTGTTGAATATGCACCTTGAAATTCGTCTAGAGTTAAATCCCTAACTTATAGTTTATCCATCATCCCCATATCTGCAATTTTTGATAGCTTAACCATCAATATCATCATATAAGAAATATTAAGCTCTAAACAATCAATAATTGAGACCTGTCATGCCTTGGAATAGTCCAAATTTAACCTTGGTACGTCTTAGGGGATAATATATGTTTTGAAACAACAACGGTTGGAAGAATACCACTAATAATTTTGCAGCTTTATATACTTTATTCTCAACTTCTTGTTTAGAAGGCTATGGATTTCCCCACAACAAATTTAATCTCAAACCTTTTATAACTAGCTTGTTGTAACAATTATTTGTTGTTTTTTTGCCCCCTTCCTTGGTTTATTAAAAAAATGCGCATTCACTTTCAAGAAAGTATGATGAGTTGAATTTATCCATATGCATAGAATTTGTCCCAAAGATCATATTCAATAATGCTTGAATATATCGCTCCAACATACAGAGTTTATTTACTATCATCTTCATGAGGAAAACACTATGATACCTCACCAAGATAACAACTTAGGACTAACTGTAATATGCTACTATTCACATACTAGACCTGTAATATGATAATATTAAATACTATGATGAATGAGTTCTTTTTTGGTGATTTGAATAAATATATAGTTTCATAAGCTAAAAAATGACATAATAACTTATATGCTAATTATCCTTACTAATTTTCTTAAATTCTACGAAAATTACGTAATCACTCTCACTAGGAAACTCTATTGAATTGGATGGAGTTGAAATCATAGGAATATAACTTTCAATGAGGTTAAAGTAATTATATGTTGGGATAACACCCTTATTTTAGTTTCAAATAGCTTTTATTAATTTTAACATGTATGGTGGAGGGATTTCTTACTATTTTATTTTTGTTATTGCTAGTGCAAAACCAATTATGTTTGCAAGAAAATCACATACTAGTAAAAGAGGAAAATAGGTGATCTGCATTCGACACACTACATCCACATGGGAAAAATTCTTGCTACATTAGTCCCTTCTAATGGCCAAAGGGTATAATGACGTAAAATGTACTTCCTTGAAAATGTATTTGTAACTTAGATCCATGTATACTTTTGCAACAAAATTCTCCATCAATCCACAAGCTATTGCTCAAGAAGCTATATAATTCTAGAAAGGAAATCTATATGTGGATATTGACTAGATTCACGATACACATGTTTAATGGCATAGAGAAGATAATGTATTGTGATGTTGTGTGGGGTAGTATAGTGAGCACACAAACTATAACAAAGAGAAGTAGACCATAGAACTATTTTTTTTTTTTAATTATCGATCGTGGTCGGATATTTGACAGACCATCCACGATATTCGATGTGTATGCCATACCACCGACAACAACTGTCATCAATTTTTCTCTTTATAGTTCGTCGGATATCTGACATCCTTCCCCACTTTTCCGATGTTCATGCCATACCACCGATGACAAATGTCATTGGATATGCGACTGTTTGTAAAATATTTTGGGCCAGTTATCCGACGGGTCTGTCATCAGATATCATTCCTTTTGTAAATTATTGGGGGTCAAATATCTGACAGGTTCATGGTAGAATATCTTACATGTGTCACGTATCCGAAGTGTATATTAATAAATTTGTGCTCGGATATCCAACATAAGAGGGTCGGATATCTGACGAGACCATATTTATGTCGAAGATCCAACAAAATCAAGAGACATTTATAAAAGCTGAAGCTTGTTGGATTGCTGACCATTTGATATAAAAAGTCATACATATATACCGTCAAATTTTGGGTTCAATTTTTAATGTGTGTAGATGGATTAAAATAATAATAGATCCAAATAAATTCATTCTATGTCATCTAATATATAGTTTTGTATATGTTTATACATCTATTTAAAATTATACCCTCAAAAGGAGAAACAAACCTCTATTTGGTTAACAATGTTATCTTGCTTTCGATTTTTACATTAAAGTTTTATTATAAGATATTATTCATAACAAACAGGGTACTCATTTTTTTTTAAATATGTACAAATTTTATTATTAAGTTTTTTAATTGATAAAAATTAATTAAAATGTTTTTATCTATACTATTCCTAAAGATTTAAAAATATTGCAATGTGAGAAGATGCATGCTGTTACATTATTGGTGATATCGTCATTTAATTTTTCTTCAACTGATAAAAATAATTAAAATGCTTTTTATATGATACCATTTCCAGAAATATATTAAAAAATAAAAATTATATAATACAAAATAATATTACAATTAAAGAAGCTACATGCTTTTTCATTATTGGTGATATACCAAATCATCATTTGTTTACATATTTCTTCCATCGTTAGCGATATACAACCTCATCATTTCTTTAAAGTTTAAAAAAATAATTGCTTAAAACATTTTAAACATTAAAAAGCAATCCGAAAATAAATGAAACGTTCTGAATCCATTCATCAATGAAAGCTTCCTAATGTGCATCTCTTACTAGAATCCTAAGCAATTAAAATATGCCAGTCGTTCATTCTTGACCAATAAAAATATGCCACGTATATCTTACAAGGCCTTAAAATCAAGAATCTTGAACCACACTGAAGTGGACTTTGCAAACGAAAGCATGGTTGCAATCAAGTCCACAAGTCAAATTTGACATTTATATACATCTTGTAACTCAATGACTCTGATATTAAATTTTATAATACATAAAAAGAATTAAGTAAATTCCATTTCCACTGCTAAAACAAAAAAATTTGAAAACACAGTTTGACAGGTTCAACATATTTCATCTCCACGGGTAAAATAATATTTTTTTAATTTTAAATAATTTAAATATTTTTATAAAAAATTCTTCTAAATCTTATTTTAAAATTATTTCAGTAACAAAGTAAACTATTAATTTTAGTTTTAATTATCCAAGATGACAAAAATACAAAATCTCCGAATATACTAAAACCAGTTTCAGACCCGTCGATATTAATTTATTTTATAATATATAATTTGTTAAGCATATTCCATTTTTATTGGTAAATTAAGACTTGTTTCTTTTTACAGAAGTTGTCCTGAATAATTTAAAAATCTTGTCTAAAACAAAAAGTCAACCGTTGACTTTACAACCAACCCAATGGAAGACGAGAATCTGGACGTTCTCCAAGCCAATCGAATCTCCACTCGAGAGAAAATTCTTCATGCCGTCCAAGTCAAGGTAGTGATTCTCATACTCTGTGAACCCATTAAGGGTGTGATAGTTAAGCTTTGAGATTGAATATTTGAATTGTTGGGAGGAAATTTATTAACAGAATTGTTGGGTCGGTAGTAGATGCCTGAGGGTCATATCTGTACTTCTAATATTTTATTACTAGTAGCAATTTCAAATTAAAAAAATGAAATGATAATTTGATAGTTCAAAATGAAATTTGAAAAAATATTAGATTTTCATTTCATTTTTAATATTATACCTGATTGGTAGTAATTTGTTTATAGGCTTAAATTTGTTGGATATTCCAAGTTATGAGGTAAAAGTGTAATTAGGTATAGTATTATGTTTTTTTTGGGGTATAGACTTCAATTTTGGTGGATATGTGATAGGATATGACCTTTGTTTAGATGTTCGTTTCATTTTTAGTATTATATCTGATTGGTAGTAATTTGTTTATAGGCTTAAATTTGTTGGATATTCCGAATTATGAGGTAAAATTGTAATTAGGTATAGTACTATGTTTTTTTTGGGGGGTATAGACTTCAATTTTGATGGATATTTGATAGGATATGACCTTTGTTTAGCTACAGTAATGATGGAGAACATGGATACTTGGTATAGTGAGGATATTATAGTTGCTAAAACTATCTTGGAATAGGACCTAAAAATGTTTGAATAGGACCTGAAAATGTTTTTGATTAGATTAGATCTTGTCTTGTTAGAACAGACGGAAATAGGTTGAGGATCCAAAACCTAGAGGCATGTGAGAGGAGTAGAATTTTGCCACCTTCTTGTGACTTATTTTAGGTGGAAGTATGCTAAATAGCTAGTGATGGATGATTGTCTTTACTACCATCTTGATAAATGAGTCATAATAGGTTTTGACATCTTCCATTTACCTTCTTATGTTTGTTGTCCTTAAATATATAGTTAAATACATATATATACACATTTCACCATACAATAAATTCAGATTTTTTTGATGAAAATTTAATGTACATACTCACTTAAGGTGCTATACAACCAACTAAAGATGGATGTCTTCACTACCATCTTGATAAGATAGGTTTTTGTGGTCTTCTACCTACTTCATTATTTATTTTATATTTATAAAGTTAAATAAATATATACAACCACACAATACAACCAGTCTTAACAATACACTTTTCTCTCTCTCTTACTATTTTTACAGGTTCTAACGCCATTTAAGCTAGACATAGACGACCTGAGATGAAAGCTCCAGACTTGGCCTCATGCCACAACACCAGAATAAAAATAAAAGATGATTTGAACTTTGAATTGAATCTCTCTGTAAATGGTAATGGCAAGACATGTGTATCAATTTTGAATTGAATTTTGAGCACCCCTTTTTTTTAAGATAGTGTCATATATAAATGTGGATATATAGATGCATTCCATGAGATACGATGTTAAGATAAATATACTCCTAAACAATATATTTTTTCCTTATAGGTATTTGGACATCATTTTCAAACGATTTATTTCTAAGATATTGAATTTCTTTTTTATGATTTCAAGCTTGACCACCTTCTTTTATCATCTCATGATTGAACAAAACCATATAGGGTAGCTAATTACGGGGTGTACAATGATTATCATATTTATGTAGATAGGCAGTTAGATATTATTTCATATTTTAGATTGCAACAAAATTAACCAAGTGTAACAAGTGTACAACATAGACTCATTTCATGGTGGTCGTATCTTGTTGTGGTTAAATGCATAAATAAGTTTTAGTTAAAGAATGGTTAAAAAAACAGTTAACAATTTGCTTTTGTTTTTCATTTCATTTTTTTTATTAAATATTAATTTTTTTGTGGTTATATTAACTCTAACAATCTAGTATGATTCATGGATATAAAATTATATATTTTAGCCTTTGTTATCTCTACAAAACTAAGTAACTCTAACAATATGGTATGCATAATGGATATAAAATTATATATTTTAGCAATGGATATAACCTTACTTGTGGCTGTGTTAGTACTTATGTGTATCTAGGCATTCAAATATTATGAGATTTTGGACTTGCTTGAGAGGATCAAGCAGATTAATCCAAGTGTAACAAGTGTATAAAAATGATAAATGCATCTTGATTAATATTTAGATAAGCTTTAGTTAAACGGTGGTTAAAGAAAAAGGTAACAATTTGTTTTTGTTTTTACATATCATTTTTTGTTTTCTTTTTTGTTTATAAATAATGCATATATAAGTATATATTTTAGTCTTTGTTATAAAATTATATTTTTAAGCATGCCTTATCTTCACAAAACTAAAAACTCTAACAATATGGTATGTATAATGGATATAAAATTATATATTATAGCCTTTGTTTAAGGGCCAACTATCTTCACAAAACTAAGTGGTTGGTTGTGCATACTGGCATTCACCATATACTTAGACCTAGAAAAGACTAGGGATTATTGCTCATTAAAGAGTGTGGGGCGATTTGGATTAACCATCAAAATTGAATTTTTTCATGTTATTTTAAAGGTAATTTAAAAAAATTATTCAAACAAATTGTGAGATTTTCAGATGGCTTGTCATTTATAAAGGGCAACAAATTTTATAAAATTTCAAAACAAGAATTATATTTTGAACAACTTAAACTAATTTTATGATTCCTAGTGCTTAAAAATTAATATCATCTCTATTATTGTTGGATTTTATCTATTCCCAAATATAATATACCCTTCTACAACATTAAACCCATCATGCAACTCACACCCACATAATCCTACCACCATATTGACATATCCACCATTTCAAGTGTCACTTCATAAAATATTTCTAAAGAAGCTTGAAAACCTTAACCTTTTAATCCACACTTGAATCCATGTGGTATGAAAATTATTGATCATTGTTGATATGAGAATTAGGATTGCTTCCTATCCATATTTAATGTGTTTGTGAGAGAAACCTCCTACAATAAATAATGAAAATGCACCATAAAATAGAAATAACAAAACACAAAAGGAATTTATTGATCGCGGGCCACTTCGAGGGTGATACCTCCTTTGAGAAAGATCAATACAAATAAATCATGGATGCCTTCAATGGCCTCAAGCACATACTTATATACTAAATCGAACCTAAACAACTATTACTCCCCATGAATGTCGAATAATACAATATATTCATGGGACGATTTACAAAGCTTAGCGTCCAACAACAATATACTAACAAAGTAAAGAAAATGGTTGAAATGGGTTCATAACATCCCCTCACTCTTAGAAAAGATTTGTCCTTATATCCTTAGATGTGGAAATTGTTGTTGACTCTGAAGGAGTGGTTCTCATGTAGCATATGATGGTTGCATGTTGTTCCTTTGAATTAATACCTCTATGATGGATCGAGAGAGAAGTCGATGAGTGCGCCTATTGAGGATGTCCTCCATCTCGAAAATGATGGATCCTTCATTATCCAATACTGGTAAAAAAAAAATTCTCTGATGTTGGTGCCAATAAATTTCTTAAGACAAGAGACATGAGATATTGGGTGAACGCAAGAAGAAGGAGGAAGTTCCAATTTATAACCAAAGGACCCAATATTTAGAAGAAACTTATAACTCCCATAGAACTTTAGAGTGGTCTTGTTATGCAAATAGGCATTTAGATATTATTTGATATTTTCGACTTGCTTGAGCAGATCAGCAAGATTAACCCAAGTGTGACCAGTGTACAAAAGGGATTCATTTCATGGTTGTGGTATCTTGTTATGCTTAAATGCATCTTGATTAAGATTTAAATAAGCTTTAGGTTAAGGGTGGTTAAAGAAATGAGTAACAATTTGTTTTTGTTTTTTCATATTAGTTTTTAGTTTTTTGTTTGTTAGATATTATTTGTTTTGTGGTTATATTAACTCTAACCTAAACAACTATTACTTCCCATGAATGTCGAATAATACAATGTATTCATGGGACGATTTACAAAGCTTAGAGTCCAACAACAATATACTAACAAAGTAAAGAAAATGGTTGAAATGGGTTCATAACATCCCCTCACTCTTAGAAAAGATTTGTCCTTATATCCTTAGATGTGGAAATTGTTGTTGACTCTGAAGGAGTGGTTCTCATGTAGAATATGATGGTTGCATGTTGTTCCTTCGAATTAATACCTCTACGATGGATCGAGAGAGAAGTCGATGAGCGTGCCTATTGAGGATGGCCTCCATCTCGAAAATGATGGATCCTTCATTATCCAATACTGGTAAAAAAAATTTCCTCTGATGTTGGTGCCAATAAATTTCTTAAGACAAGAGACATGAGATATTGGGTGAATGCAAGAAGAAGGAGGAAGTTCCAATTTACAACCAAAGGACCCAATATTTAGAATAAACTTATAAGTCCCATAGAACTTTAGAGTGGTCTTGTTATGCAAATAGGCATTTAGATATTATTTGATATTTTCAACTTGCTTGAGCAGATCAGCAAGATTAACCCAAGTGTGACCAGTGTACAAAAGGGATTCATTTCATGGTTGTGGTATCTTGTTATGCTTAAATGCATCTTGATTAAGATTTAAATAAGGTTTAGGTTAAGGGTGGTTAAAGAAATGAGTAACAATTTGTTTTTGTTTTTTCATATTAGTTTTTAGTTTTTTGTTTGTTAAATATTATTTGTTTTGTGGTTATATTAACTCTAACAATCTCGTATGAATAATGAATATAAAATTATATATTTTATCCTTTGTTATCTTCACACAACTAACTTACTAAGTAACTCTAACAATATGGTATGCATAATGGATATAAAATTATATATTTTATCCTTTATTTAACGTCTAGCTATCTTCACAAAACTAAGTGGTTGGTTGCGCCTATCGAGCACTTGTGGTTGTGCAAGTAGATCCGTCGACATTCATTCAGAGATTATGTGAGATTTTGGACTTGCTTGAGTGGATCAACAAGATTAACCCAAGTTTAACAAGTGTATAACAAGGATTCATTCCCTGGTCATCATATATTGTTATGCTTAAATGCATCTTTATTAATATTTAGATAAGATTTAGTTAAAGGGTGGTTAAAGAAACTGGTAACAATTTTTTTTTGTTTATTAAATATTACCTTTTTTTGTGCTTATATTAACACTAACAATTTGGTAGGGATAATGGATATAAAAATATATATTTTATCCTTTGTTATAAAACAAACCTAGATCCAAATCCTAGGCTCTATCAAGCGCCGACAGGGATCAAATATCCCGAGGTGCAAACCTCTTCTTAGGTATTAGACGCAAGGAGCTATGTGAGGAGAGGTTTGAACCACTGGATATTTGATCCCTCTCAGTGCTTGATAGAGCCTAGGATTTGGAACTAGGATGGTTCCAGTCGTGGGCGGTGACACAAAACTAGAGTTTGATCAACATTGAAAGGAACAGGTTAAGTTGAAAACATAGACACAATTCTAAATGAAATAAAATAAATGAAAATATGGTTCATCGTGATAAATCTCGAGTGGATGTATGAAAACTTGTGTAACCAAATCATGTAGGGAGAAAAAAATGTATGTGCTTGCTAGGTTAATCATGCTTTCATCCTGACCATAGAGTAGAAGAATTGGTTTCATATTACACCAGAAAAATCCAATGGAAACTGTAGCATAGGGAAGAATGAGAATTGTTCATTGGAGTGTGAGACCGAGAACAAACCATCATTTTGCTTTGAATACCGGGCCCTGCATATGGGCTCCATTCCCATGGCCTTCCGAGATATGATAGAATAACCTATTATATTGATGAAACCATGGAAATCTAGCCTACTGCTAGATCCAATTAACCTAAAAGATAATGTATACACCTCACCTTTTTAGGTAAAATTATAATTAAATTGAAAATAATGAATTCAAAATTTAAAGTATAATAATGAATTCATAATTTGAGGATATCTTAATTTTGTTTCATTATGATTCACGGATGGATGGTACAATGCTCATGGAAAACCAATCTTGGGAAAGGAAGGCATTGATCAGTGTTTGAAATAATATATTTTTTGAAATTTTATAATTATTTTAGGAGTAGTTTATTTTTTATTTTCTTTATTTTTAATTAAAATTTGGTAAAAATAAATTTAACAAACCTCCTTGAGTGCAATTTACCATGGGTTGTTTAGGAGGCCTTTCACATTGTTTTAAAACCATATGCAACACCAACATATTTTTGTTGATAATTACATGGCATCAAATTTTCCATAGTATGTCTGGAAACATGAATTAGAACAATTAACCAGATCTATGATAGCACTTCATTTGCATACAAAAGTTCGATTCGAGTATGGAACCCCAAACCAATATTTGTTATAAAAACCTAAATCGACAACTGTTAATTAAGATCAGTTTTAGATTACAGCATAACACAAAATAGAGAATATAATAAGAATATATGCATAGTACTCTTTGTATAAAAATGTAAATATGATTCATAATTAACTTGAAATTTATGTTAAACAAATCTAGAATAGATAAGAAGTGGAATAGGGAACCTGGCACCACTATCGGGAAAAAATAACTGAAACAACAGTTCCTCCCAACCAACTCCTAGAGCATCCAAGTCTCACTTGCTCTAGAACCCCCAAGGACAAAATGCAATCAATGTGCCACCTCTTTCATTAACAGATCAATTCCCCATCCACTCCTAGCCTCCTGCTTGCTAAATGGGCATACTATTATATAGTATTTTGTTGATGTATTTGTAACTTCAGAATGTATTCACTTGTATATTTATATTGTATTTCATTGTACCCTGATGGAGATCTTTGCTCCTTTGATTGGGAGAGTCATTAATATAATAAAGTCATGTAAATTCATTGAGGTTAACCCTCCATTGTAAGTAAGGGAAATAGTCCCCATAATTAAGGGGTTTTAGGGTTATTAGACTCTCCCTGTCAGGTCGGCCTTGTAAGAGTAAAATTCAAGTGGAAAACAAGCATAAATAGAGAGTGAGACTCTCTATTTGAACCACACACTCACTCAACTATAGCGCATGAGTGAGAGAGGAGGAGCTTGCACAAGAGAGAGAGAGAGAGAACAATTGCGGATATCATCTTTGTGTCTTTGAGTTTTACTTTTGCTATTGGTTCTCATTCTATCTCTGAGGAAGTAGTGAGGTTTTCTCCTTTATGGTTTCCCCGAGGAAAATTCTTTGTGTGTCTTGTCTCGTGTGATTATTGTTATGCATTTTATTCTCTTAGATAAGATCCTAGATCATATTGATTAAATGATAAAATTCTAACATGGTATGAGAGCTAACCTAAGAAGAAGATACTGTGCCACTGCAGAATCTAGGGCTTCCTATTTTTGGGTCTCTCTCCACAGATCATCAACAAAAGGAGGATAGGTTAACTCTCCATTGAAGGGCACATCTTTTTGTGGAAGCAGAATCTGATTCTAAGCATTTTCATTTTCTGACCTATCACTACTGCAGGAAATTAGGTCTTTTCACAAAAGAGGAATTTTTGAGTGAGCCCAACATAGGATTTCTATCCTCCTCAAAATCAAAATTTAGATACCAAGATCAAAGTTTTTTGGTTGGGTAGAACTCCGGGAAAGTCAAAACAGAAAAACAACACTGCAAAAGATCGGCTCCAAATCCAGTTCTGGCATCTCAAATTGGTAAGATCTAAATATTTTGTATTTCCATTTGAGGTTCTCATTAAAGATGTCTCATCACACCAAGCTTGATGAAAATATCGAAGGAGTTGAAAACTTCTGATCATGGAAGTATAGGATCTCACTTGTTCTTGAAGAAAATGAATTGGACACCTACATAAGTGGAGAGGTTCCAGTTCCAGAGGGATATGAGGCTAAATCCTTACAAAAAAATAAATTGGTCAAGGCCAAGAGGATTATTGCTGATTCTATCAAGGATCACCTTATATGACAGGTGTCTTCCCTAACGATAGCTAAAGAGATGTTTGATTCCTTGACCAAGCTATTTGAAGGGAAGAATATAAATTGGAAGATGACTTTGAGAAATCAGTTGAAGAATGTAAAGATACAGAATGTAGAAACCATACAGTCATACTTTACTAGGGTCTCTCAAATCAAAGAAAAAATTGAAGCTATGGAAGAAAAAGTAGAGAATGGAGAAATTGTGATGACTACCTTGAATGGCCTCCCTAGGTCATGGTACTCCTTCATTCAAGGGATTTGTGCTAGAAGAAAGCTAATCACTTTCAATAGACTATGGGAGGAATTATCACAAGAAGAAGCTCGAATAGTAGCTCGAAAATAAAATATGGGAAATGAATATCAAGCTCTCAAAACACACACCAATAAAAGAAAAAGGGACTACCATCATCCCAAAGGTAATCATTCTTACTAGAGTCATAAATAGTATAACCCTGGAATATATAACAGAGATCTATCTAAAATCAGATGCTATACATGTGACAAGAGAGGACACTTTTCCATAAATTGTCCTAGAAACAATGGTGGATCTCACAAGAAGAAAGACAACAAAAGAAGACATCATGCTCACACTACAGAGGATGATGAACCTCCGAGGAAGAGAGTCAAAGAAGAAAGTGAAGATTCTTCAAGTGATGAAGAGTATGTTTTGATTTCATCCCTCACAAAAAATGTTACACATGGAAGTAATGATTGACTTATAGATATTGGGGTTTCCAACCATATGACAGGATTGAAAGTATCATTTGTGAAACTATCCAAACATGAGTCACCCCACAAAGTGAAACTTGGGGATGAATACCAGTATCCCATAAAATTTAGTGATGAAGCCTTTTATAAGCTACACTCTGGAAAATATATGAAGATGAAGGATTTCTTGTTTGTATGAGGACTAAAGAAGAATCTCCTCTCCATATCTGCATTGGATGCAAAAGTCATGATGGTTGCATTTGTAGATGGCCAAGTCCTTATGTGGCCAAAGGGAAAGACTATAGATGATGCAATAGTGATTGGAGAGCAAGAGGGAGGCTTATACAAATTAAAGGGCCAACTAGAAGAATATTTGGTCCATGACTCAGTAGAGCCAAGTGAACTTTGGCATAGAAGCCTCACACATGTGCACTATAGGGCACTACCACTAGAAATCAAAGGTGTTGAAGGTATTCCAGAAATACAGGCAAAGCATAAAGGTGTTTGCAAAGGATGTGCGAAAGGAAAGAACATAAAGAAGACATTTCCAAGTAGCAAGAGCAAGGAAAAAGGAATCTTGGAAATCATCCACTCCGATGTATGCGGTTCGATGTCATCCAGTTCATTGAGTGGGTTTGTATATTATGTTTATTTCATTGATGATTTTTCTAGGAATGCGTGGATATATTTCTTGAAAAGCAAGGATCAAGTATTCAGTAAGTTCAAGGAATTCAAATCCTTGATTGAGAACCACAAAGAGAAGAAAATAAAGACCTTTTGATCAGACAATGGAGGAGAATTCACATCAGATGAATTCAAGGAATTATGTAGAGAGTCAGGGACTAAGATGGAGTTGACCACGCCATGTAATCCACAATAGAATGGGGTTGCAGAAAGGAAAAATAGAAAAATTATGGAAGCATCATGAGAAATGCTTCATGATCAATACCTTCTTATGCATCTATGGGAAGAAGTTGTTAGGATAGCTGTGTATGTATAGAATCATACTCCACATAGAGTACTTGAGAACAAGACACCAAAAGAAGCCTTTTCCAACAAGAAACTAGAAGTCAGTCATCTCAGAATATTTGGCTACCCAGTGTACATACACTTTCCAGAATAAAAGAGGACAAAGTTAGATCCTTCAGGAAAGAAGGGTATATTTGTGGGATATAGTGAAAGGTCGAAGGCCTACTGAATATATTTCCCAGGATTCAAGAATATCGACATTAGTAGGGACATGGCATTTGACAAAGAATCAACTTACAACATATCCAGAAAAATACCTATTGCATAACTTAAAGAAACAAAAGTACCCAAGATCTGAGATACAACTATGAACGAAGAAACTCCAGAAGAAGATTGAGAAATGGAAGAACCTCAAGAACCTATATATCCACCCCAAAAGAAGAATCCTTACAAGATGAAATGAACATGGGTACGAGAGGCTATCCAAGGTGCAAAGACATATGGGGATCCATAAAAACTGCATAGAGAAAGGAAGAGAACTAGGTCCTACTCTGGTTATGTAGCCCTACTGTGTGACATAATTGATAAAGAACCTTCCAAATACGAAGAAGCGATAGAAAATAAAGAATGGAAGGATGCTATGATCGAGGAGTACTAGTCAATCATGAAGAATGATGTCTAGGATGTGGTCCCGATACTAGAAGGGAAGTTTGTTGTGACTTCCAAATGGATCTAGAAGATCAAGCATGTTGCAGATGGTAGCATAGATAAATATAAAGAAATATTTGTGGCACATGGCTTCTCCCAGAAGGAAGGGATATATTATGAAGAAAATTTTGCACCTGTAGCCAGATACACTTTTATCAGACCGGTACTTTCTCTGGCTATAGTGATGAAATGGAATATACACCAGATGGATGTCAATACCATGTTATTGAATGGTGTAGTGGAAGAGGAAGTGTATGAGGAGAAGCCACTTGGATTTGAGACACATGATAGGGAGACTCATGTGTGCAAATTGAAGAAGGCCCTGTACGATTTGAAATAGGCACCCAAGATGTGGTACGAAAGGATTGAACACTTCCTAACTAGCTTGGGATTTACCAAGAGTAAAGCGGATTCCAACCTTTAATACAAGGTTGAGGAAGGAGACCTAGTGATGCTCCTACTATCTATGGATGACCTGTTTGTGACAGGTAAGGATGGGTTGATTGTTATCACAAAGAGGAAGCTTTCTACCGAGTTTGAGATGAAAGACTTGGGTATGACGCACTACTTTCTAGGCATGGAGGTGTGGAAAAATGCAGATGGAATCTCCTTGGGACAAGGGAATTAAGAAGTGGAGATCCTGAAGAGGTTTGGGATGATGGAATGCAAGGCCATGACTGCACCTATGGCATCAAACTTGAAGCTATTGAGTGATGCTTCATTAGATTTGGTTGATGCTACAATGCATCGTCAGATGATTGGGTCATTGATGTACCTGACTAATACAAGACCAGATATTTGCTTTGCTGTGAACACATTGAGCCAGTTCCTGATGGATTTGTGACATGTTCACCTAATTGCTGCAAAGCATATTCTGAGGTACCTGAAGGGTACATTTGACTATGGGCTCAAGTATGAGGTGAATCAGAAGATTAACCTAGAGGGTTGTGTGGATTTTGATTGGGTAGGCAGTTCCATTGACAGGAAGAGCACTTCGGGGTGCTGCTTTAGTATGGGATCAAGTGTGATCTCCTAGTTTAGCAGAAAGAAGTCCTGCGTGGCACTAAGTACAGCCGAAGCAGAGTATGTCACAGTTTGTTTGACAAGCTACGAGGAAGTGTGGTTGAGGAAGATATTATCTTATTTGTTTGATCTCCAGTTGGATGCTACTTGTATATATTGTGACAACCATAGTTTTGTGAATTTGTTGAAGAACCTGGTGTTCCATGACAAGTCTAAGCATATCGAGATCAAATATCACTATATCATGGATATGGTGCAGAGAGGAGTAGTGAAGCTCCAGTATGATGCCACGGATGAGAACATAGATGATGTGTTGACCAAGCGATTAGCTAGAGTGAAATTTGAGAACTTCAGGGAAAATCTTGGTGTTATCTAGATAGAGGTTCGTTCCAAGGGGAAGTGATGAGTCCATGAGCCTTTCTGACATGGTGATAGGCGGGGCCTCCCATGGTCGTATGTAAGTGCAGATCCTTTTTGACATGGTGGTAGGTGGGGCCTCCTATGGTCATATGTAAGTGCATAGCCTTTCTCACATGGTGGTAGGAGGGGCCTCCCATTGTTGTAGGTGTGTCCTACCATGCCGATAGATGTAAGTACTGAGCCTTTTCAACATGGTGGAAGGCTAGGCCTCCCATGGTCAGATGTAAGTGCAGAACCTTTCCCCGAATGGTAGTAGGTGTGTCCTACCATGGTGATGGATGTAAGTGTGGATCCTTTCCCACATGGTAGTAGGTAGTTCCTACCATTCTGATGGATGTAAGTGTTGGGAAGCTTTCCCAGATGGTAGTAGGTGTGTCTTACAATGTCGGTGGATATAAGTGCTGAGCCTTTCTGACATGGTGGTAGGATGGGCCTTTCATGGTCGGATATAAGTGATGAAGAAGATGAAGACCTACATGGAGTCTAGGCATACAACCAACATGAAAAAGGGATAGCTCTATAGAAATTCCTATGACGAGTAGGATTGAGAGATAGCACCATTTGCTCAAGATAACATGAGTAGTGATGATCCATCTTGATGATGATCCAATAATGACGAATTGTGCTGATGAACTGTGTCAAGAGAATACCTTCCTAGTTAGGAGGGAGTGTTGATATATTTGTAACTTCAGAATGTATTCACTTCTACATTTTATATTGTAGTTCATTGTACCCTGACATATATTTTTGTTCCTCCTATCAGGAGAGTCATTAATATAATAAATTCATTGAGTTTAACCCTACATTGTAAGTCGAGGAAATAGTCCCCACAATTGAGAGGTATTAGGGTTATTAGACTCTCCTAGTGGGGTCATCCCTGTAAGATTAAAAATCAAGTGGAAAACAAGTATAAATAGAGAGTGAGACTCTCTATTTGAAACACACACTCACTCAATTGTAGCACATTAGTGAGAGAGGAGGAGCTCACACAAGAGAGAGAGAGAGAGAGAGAGAGAGAGAGAGCATTTTTTGGAGATCATCTTTGTGTCTTTGAGTTTTACATTTGCTATTGGTGCTCATTCTATCTCTGAGGAAGTTGGGGGGTTTTATCCTTTATGGTTTCCCCGAGAAAAATTCTTTGTGTCTCTTGTCTCTTGTGATTATTGTTGTGCATGTTATTCTCTCAAATAAGATCCTAGATCATATTGATTAAATGATAAAATTATAACATATTTTTCCTAGGAATTCGTCATTATTTAGGGGATTTTTTAGGTCTAAAATGGGCCTCATAATGGAAATAATAACATAAGAGTTGAAAAAATAAAATATAAGTTCTCAGTTTTTGAGGGGAAAAAGAAAAACTACTATTTCTTATTGTAGTTTTTATAGATCTTCTTATTGGTTCACCCAATTTTTGATTTTGGGGTCTCATTAGATGTAGAATTTAATTCCACATCAACCCCATATCCACATTGCATACTTCTAAGGTACCCATGGCACCAAAAAAATTCAATAAAGAAAATGTATTTTAAAATTAAAATACATTTTTTATTGAAATTTTCATTTTGGGGTGTTGTGGGTACCTCACAAGTATGCAATACGGTTATGGGTTGGAAAAATAATAACATTTTTCATCCAACAAGTCTCCATACTTGAAATTTGCGTGAAACCATAAGGATATATGCCAAAAATACGACAAGAAAAATTAGTTTTTTTTCCTCCAATTTTTTTCATAAATTTTACCCTTATGGTTGGCATCATCTTCTTGAATCCTATTGGTTCTTATAAACTGAATTTTAATGGTATAATTTTTGTTCTGAGGCCCATTTTTTACCTCAAAACTCCCTTAATGTATGAGCCTCCTACTCTTTAGCACTCCATAAGGATTTTTGACCTTATTTTGGGGAGGATGCCTCCTGCATCTTGAGTTTTCACTCAACATCTTTCGCCACTTGTCTTTTCCCCTTGTGAGTCAGCCAACACACTTTCAAAGTCTATTTCAGTTTTGATTCCTTTAAGTATTTTTATTTAATAAATAAGAATAATCCATTACATCTATTTTTCACTTTCATACCAAAAATATTTAAAAAATAAAATATTCAAAAATAATTATAATTTACTTTAATTTGATGTGTTACATACACCTCCCATAAGAGGATAACACCGTCCTTAGTGTTATTATTTTTCTTCCTTTATTCTTTCATTATTTCATCTTGAATTAGGATCAAATATGCCTTCCTCATATCACTTTCCAATTCCCAAGTGGACTCTTCCAGACTAAGGTGCTTCAAATGCACCTTGACTTGTCTAATGGTACAGTTCTGGAGTAAAATCTCTCTATTGTCGAGAATATATTCAGTCCCACCTGAAACTCTCCTACGGGTTCCACCCATATAACATTCCAGTAAATTACATGAGTATCATCATGAACGTACTTCTTCAAAATGAAAACATGAAAAACATTGTGTATTTTAATCGTAGGAGGTAAGGCTAACTGGTATGTTACCAGCCCTACATTTTCCAAAATTTCGAATGGCCCACAATACCTGGGTGCCAATTTTGAATATATTCCCACTTTTAGGGATATTTTCTTGGGTTTTACATTTATATATACATGCTCGCCTACCTGAAATTGTCGAGGAGTTCTCTTCAAGTGGACATAACTATTTTTCCTATCTTCGGTAGCCTTCAAATTTTGTTGTACCTTTTTAATTGTTAGTTTCATATCTTTTAACATCTCAGGTCCTAACATTAACCTATCAACGAGACTGCTCCAAGAATTTGGAGTGTTACATTTACATCCATAATTTTTTTCAAAGGGACTCATTCCAACTGATACATTGAAACGATTCTTGTAAGCAAATTCTACTAAGTGCAAGTAATCTTCGCACTTACCAGGTTTATCCATTATGTACATTCTAAGAATGCCTTCTAGAATTTGATTTACTTTTTCAATTTGTCCATCCATTTGAGGAGGATATGTAGTTCTGAAATTTAATTCTCTACCTAGTCCTTTAAACAAGACCTTCTGAAATTCCCCTGTAAAATTTACGTCTCTATCTGATATTATTACTTTAGGTACACTGTGTAACCTGAAAATTTATTTCATAAATATATCAGCAATGTTAACATCTTTATAAGTAGATTTTGCCAAAATAAAATGAGTTGCTTTACTTAATTTTTCCACTATGACCATGATTGAGTCGTGTTTTTTAAATTTTCCAGGTAAACATGTTATGAAATCCATGGTGATTACTTTCCATTTCCATTCGAAATGGGTAGTGGTTGCAGTAACCCTATTGGATGTTGGTGTTCTACATTTACCTGTTGCAATTTGATGCAACGTGCTAAATATTTTGCTACCTCTCTTTTCATATTAGCCCAAAAGAATTATTTTCTTATCATAGTGATCATTTTCCAGTATCCAGGGTCTCCTGAATACGGTCGTTTATGTAACTCATCCATAGTAGTTAATTTAATATCTGTTGAATTTGGTATATATAGTCTATTTTTATGTAGCAGTAACCCTCTTCCATTAAGACTAAGATCTATCTTTATTTCGTTCCTTTCATTTTCTGCAGTCTTTTCTTTTAGGTTTTGATATTCTTTATCAAAATTTTCTTCCTTTAAGATTTTATTTTCTAAATCTGATTCATAGCTACTGCTCGCAAATAGTAAGTTTGCATGATGAATTAAAGCATCCACAACCTTATTCTCTTTTCCTTTTATATGTTTTATTTCAAATTCATATTCACTTAAAAATGACAACCACCTAACTTGTCAAGCATTAAGATTTTGTTGAACAAACAAGTACTTTAAGCTTATGTTATATGACATTAGAAAATCATTTCTTCTAATGAGGTAGTTTCACCACATTTTTAGTGCATGTATGATA
The DNA here is from genome assembly GCA_001517045.1 of Pseudotsuga menziesii. NCBI lineage: Eukaryota > Viridiplantae > Streptophyta > Pinopsida > Pinales > Pinaceae > Pseudotsuga > Pseudotsuga menziesii. The sequence continues at coordinate 212,458 of LPNX010321517.1, read as the reverse complement.
GAAACAAGTTCTAAGTTGTGTGTAGTGTAATTCTTCTCATGCTCTTTTCACTTTCTAGACTCACAGGCCACATCATAGTTTTATTGAATTAGCACCTCGACTAATCCTTCCTTACATGAGTCGGTGCAAATGACAAAATACTTAAAAGGATCAACAATTTTTAAGATAGGAGTTGTGGTTAATAGGTATTTTAGTTTATTAAAACTTTCAGTGCATTTTTCACTCCAATCAAATTTCTTACCTTTCCTTTGTAGTGAAGTTATGGGGTAGGCTATCTGGGAAAATCCTTCAATAAATTTTCAATAATAACCAGTAATCTCCATAAATGAGCTTATGCCAGTTACATTTTTAGGAATGGGCCATTAAATGATAGATTTAATCTTATTGGGGTCGATTAATATTCCATATTTAGACACAATGTGCCCTACATATTGAATTTTGTCTTCAAAGAAGTCTCACTTGCTATACTTAACAAACAATTGTTGTTCTCTTAACACTGTCAAAATTATTCTTAGGTGTTCTTTGTGTTCCTTTTTATTCTTTGAGTAAATCAATACGTCGTCGATGAAGATGACTATGAATTTATCTAGTTAGTTACATAGAATATTATTCTTTAAGAACATAAAATTTGCAGATGTGTTTATTAAACCAAAGGGAATTACGATGAACTCATAACAACCATATCGTATTCTAAAGCAGTTTTAAAGATGTCTTCATCCTTGATCCAAGGATGATGGTATCTGGATCGTAAATCTATTTTGGAGAATATTGTTTCACCTCAAAATTGATTAAATAGATCATCTATCTAGGGTAAATGATATTGATTTTTTATAGTCATCTCGTTTAATTGTCAATAATCTATGCATAATCTTAAAGTTCCATCATTCTTCTTTATGAGTAAGACCAGTGCTTCACAAGGGGAAACACTAGGTCGAATGTACTTTTTATCAATTATTTCTTGCAATTGTGATTTAAGTTCAGTAAGTTGTATTATATTCATCTGATAGGGAGATTTAGATGTTGGTACCACTCCTGGAACAAGATTGATCGTAAAGTCTATGTCCCTTTTCGAAGGTAATTGGGGAACTTCTTTCGAAAAGATGTCTTTAAAATATTTTAAGATCAGTATATCCTCTATTTTAAGTTGGTTATCTTTATCCTTTCCATCCATTAAATAGACTACAAAAACCTTTCATCCCTTACGTACATATATTTTCATCTGCAAGGAAGATATTTCTCTGGTGGTAACCTTTTTGGAAATTCTTTTTACATTAATTGTATTTCCATTATCATCCATACATGTAAATTTTTTATCATAGCAGTTAAACATAACCCTGTATTTTTCTAACTAGTACATTCCTATCAGCAAATCATAAGAACCTAATGGTAAGATATTTAGATAAGCATGTGTATTCAATTCATTCATCATAATTTCATAGTTTTTCACATAATTAGTGACCTTTTGTTTGGTACCCGTGGCTAGTTGTACCAGCCAATATTTTTCAAATTTATCTTGTGATAAATGACATGATTCTACAATCCTAGGTGATACATAACTTAAAATTCCACCTAGATAAATTAGTATAGAAATGGGTTAACCTTTTATCATACCTTAGATTTCGACCATTGAAAATTGATGGTGTTCTTGTCGATTCTTCAATGCAGCACTGACCCTAGGCATGCTTTTTTCCATATCCTCAAATGTAGCACTTTCTTGAATTGAGTGAACATTATTAAAAAAATTCTTTCGTATGGGCTAGTCCTTAATAGCTCAACTCATTCCCATCATTTTAGTGGTTTCCTCTGTGTAGTGTTATTATTATATATTGTGGTTGATTCTTTTTCCTTTGCCACAGGTTGTTCTGGTTTAAAGCCTTTATAATTATTGTATTGATATCCTCTATAGTTATTACAAATATTTTTGTAAAACTTAGTATTTTGTTTCTTTGGTCAAAGTTGTCACATCTTTTAGTTTTTGATTTAGGTATATTTTTGCCTTTATTTTTATTCTTATCATAACAGAATGTTGGTTTTCTCATTGCCTCTTCAAACATTTTTAGATTCTTGTACTCAATCCTCTCTTTAAACATAAGAGGTAAGAAGCCGAGAAAGAATTGTAGTTTTTGTTTTTCATCAATTATATAAGGCATATAATGAAGTGAACTTATGAATTTACTACATAGTTCTTTCATGGTCATAGAACCCAACCTTAATCGGTAAACTTCATTACATTTTTCTTCGTAGTACTATTCTAAAAGATACTTTTCTTTAAAGTGTTTCTTGAAGGTTTTCCATGTTACGTAATGTTCTTTTATACCTTTTACTTTTTTATGTCTTGCCACCAAATACCCGCTTTTCCTATTAAGTTATAGATGACCATTTTTTCCTTTAATTTATTGGAATAGTTATAGATCAGGAAATATTTCTTCATTCCAGATAACAAAGATTCTTATTCTCCTCCTTTCTTGATCTCTCCGTTAAACGTATGAGGTTTGATATTTTTGAAATCTCTAGAAATTTCTTCGTAAGGTTTCCATTTCTTTTTATTTTGATTATTGTCACTACTTTCACTAGAATCCTGATGTTTTCCTATATTGTTCGTAGATGATTCCTCACTAGAAGATTCAGCCTCATGTTTGGAAAATTCCATCTTACTTCCCGTACGTTTTAAAGATGTAGCTTTTTCCATGTTAAGTTCAGGTTCTTTATTTTTCTCTCTTTCATTATTGTGTAGTTTAGACAACATAATGTCATTTAACTCCTCTTGTTCATTTAGAATATGTTCCTTATCATCTTTAACTCTTTTTAATTATGCTCTTAATTATTTAACAAATTGTTGTAACTCAAATGGGTTATCGTTTCGACTTTCATTACGATTTACCCAAATTTCACCCTCCTTTAGATTTTCCTCTTCATTTTTCACTAGATTTCTAGGATGAGATTCATCCTCTGCAGACATTCCTACATCTGCCATAATTTCCCTAAAAAATAAAGTTATTCTTCTCTTCATGTTCGTAGGAGAATAAAACCATAATAAGATAAACTTAGTTTTTTGGTTTTATTCATTTTAGTTTTGGTCTTCTTCAGACCAAGTATTGTAACCATGCTCTGATACCATTATGTCACAAACCTATAAATTTCAAAAAAAAAAATCAATATACTATTTTATTTGAGTGAATATTGTAACCTGTATAATTGGTCGTAGCATGAAAAATTTGTTGTTATTTGTATAATAAATTATATTTGATTCTTATTGAATTGGACAAGTTATATTTTATGTGATGTTTACATATGGGTATCGAAAACCTTGAAACCACACCTAAAGGTGATGTACTTACTGCTTTATGTGCCTATTTTACCCTTTGGTTCTACTAGGGATTGGCTAGACTAAAGGCTAAGGTTTTTCCCTAACAGTTACACCCAAACCCTAGAAACTAAACCTAGATCCAAAAAATGAGCAGAGTTGAAAATAAAAGGGTTTAACATAGCACAATTCAGTGATGAAAAAGAGTTGGGGACTATGGTGTTAAACACCATAGTTGTGATGCCATCTAGACTTTGGCATGAGATATCCTTGATGTTTATACTTAGGTGTGAACCTTATTCTTCACAAGAGACACAAGGTTATATGCTATGCCTCAAACTATAGAATTATGAAAAGGTTATGAACCTTGTTTTCGTGAATTCGGGGACTATGGTGTTGTCACCATGGCCATGGTATTAACCTTGGCATAAAAAAAACTTCAAGCTTTATAATATAGTTTCTAACTATGCATTGCAAGGTTTATGACATGCTTGTATTGAAGTGGACCATTGGTAACAAATTTTCCCTGGCTCAAATTCGATAGCTCGGACAGGTAGTAAAAGGCGAGCTTAAAAGCATGTACCTGATGGATCTCGACCCTCCATTTACATAAATTGCAGGAAAGGGTTTTTTGTAGGGTTTAATACAATTTTTTCTTTCTAGATCTTTCCATTTTTCACTTCTCTTTTGTTCTACAACCTGTTGTTGGAAATACCTCGACCCTTTTATTAGCCACGTTGTCTAATATACTCAAACCACTTCACGGTTGATTTAATATAGCTTATTGTTTTCTTTTGAGTTGTATAATTGTTGGGCCCGGAAATGGCCCTTTTTGACCACCCTTATTCACTCCTTTTTTCCCTATCCTACCCCATTGAGCATGTCAAATAAATGTTTTACCCTCACTCTACTCTTCAATCCACCAAGGTATGATCGGTTATTGTCTTATTTTATTAGTAGTTATGATTATGGTAATTAAGGCTTTATATCTCTCAAAATGCTAACATATGATGGTTTATAATGGTATTTTGAGATATATAGACTACAGGAAGATCGGGTTGAACATTCTATGAAAAGAATGAGCATTCATCGCTCAAGCTGATCATCATCCATCCTACCATTGTCCAAAGAATGAGGTCCCAACATATTCTTCCTATCAAAGTTGTACAAAGATAGCTGCAATAGAATGCGATCAATTTGGAGGTAAACAGTGTGTTGTTGCTCATGTATAGCTGTGATATGAAGATATCATTATTCCTAGGTCGATTAACAGTTTCCCTATATTTCCTATCTTTTATCTTTCCACGGTTGTAACAGTTGTTGTAATTAGGGTGCCTACAGATTAGAGATCTTCATGGCTGCCCAATAATAGGGATAGGATGTTATGATTTACATTGTATAAATATGGAGAACTATTCAGAGCCAGGGGTTTAATCCATAGCCAATTCATTGTATTAGCTATGCCTGAGAGTTGTGTAATAAATCTACCTTTTTAATACAAAGAGTTACTTCAGATCTAAGGGTTTTTAACGTGTGTTCATCTAGCATCTATGTGTGAAGGTTGGGCCCACTTTCCCATAGGGATTGCTGAGTTAGACTAGGCATTTCATTTATTATGCCGTGTGATGTTATGTTTAAATTCATTTCTCCATAGAAAGCTGTGACAGTTGTGGATTGACAATGTGTTATTCATTGCGTCTCTTGGAAAGCTGTAGTGGCATGGTAAAACAGTCGACTATGTAGATAGTATTTCTTATGCAATTGTGTGGTAGCTGAACAACCCTGTCCATCCCCAGATCCCTTAATTATTGTTTCCATAGATCCTTGCAAGTAGTTCCTTTGTTTTCATAATCACAGAACTTTATTCCTATACCTTGAATTCCTAGATTAGTTGAACTCAATTTCTGTACCTTGAATTTCTAGAATGACCTAATTCCAATTTCAATTAAATCAAGATAGTTGGGTGAATCATTAGATGGATTGATAAACAAGAGTTCATTTTCTCAAAAATTAATTTAGATATGAATTCATGAAGCTTTCAATTTTTAGATCAAGAACAACAGAAGGTAATTTTGACTGTATCTTTTAGAAGGTAAACTAGATTAAGTGGATTCTTGGGATGAGCATAGCTGAATAGAGAATATGATTGTTCATTTGCAACAATTAAGTGTTTAAGCATACATTGTGCATGTTATCCTTGATATACAAGACTTCCCTGGGTTGACAATAAATATTGCACACTCTGTATGTTAGCTGTAATTCACTTGCATATTGGGTGCCCAACATTTTGGCGCCGTTGTCGGGGAAGGATAAAAATTAAACACTATCATTAGTTGCATCCTGTAATTGTTTCTATACAATCTCTTTTAACTTTTCATTGGAATGATTTGGGTTGTATGAATACAAGAAGGGTAAAGTGTGATCATCTTCCAACTCCCAAAAACCCACAAAATACTAACAGTGTAGGTGGTCGAGGTCCACAACTGGGTAGAAGAACATTCATTGATGATCTTGTTGATAGAACTAATTCTTCTACCAAGGCTTGCTATCAGGAAACACCTATCAAAAGAATACCTGCCGATACTGGGGTTCCAACGTCAGGATCTATAGTGGAGAACACATGAGCAATCACAACATCCTCAAATACCCCTGCAGAGAAGGACAAGGTTGGTACAGCAGGATCTATTGATCGAATTCCAATCTATCACATTTACAGAAAGGTTGTAATTGAAGAGGAGTGGACACAGTTCCATCAAAAAATTGTTGATCAATGGAAGAATGAAGAGAAGAACGAAGAGAAGAGAGAAGAGAAGAACGAAGAGGAGAAAACAAAAGAAGGAATGAGTAACAGACATGAATCTGACGAGGAAGAGGCAATGGGAGAAAACCATCATCTTGAATATAATTCCCTTCCTGAAGGAATGGTAGCTACACTTCAGTTCCCAATTCAATAGCCAGAAGAGACAGCCCCTATGAAAAATATATCGCCATCGGTGTTGCCTCGCTTTCATGGAAAAGCAGCAGAGGATCCAGATGAATTTATTTTTTATTTTGATATCCTTTGTCACAACTATGACTACATCACCGATGCACAAAAGTTGAAGCTCTTCCTTGCCACTCTAAAGGACAATGTATTACGCTGGTTCATGAGCCTAGGAGGTGGAACCGTTACTAATTGGGACAGGATGAAACAGGTGTTCCTGGAGAAATATCAGGAATATTCCAACACCAAGGACAAGAGAGAAGAATTGTTTAAAATGGTGTAGAAGGAGGATGAAAGTCTGGAATATTTTGTAGAGAGGATTTTATACAATGTGCAAAGAGATGGATAGATGAACATGGGGTTATATGTGCTCAAGATAATCCTACTTCATGGGATTAGGGATGACTACCTAGATATACTAAACCTATTAGGAAAGGGGGATATATCCAAGGAGTCTTTCGAGAAGATTGTAGAATTATGTAAAAGATACTCCAGGGGATCTTCTAGGAATAACAGGAAGGACAAATGGGATAAGCTAGAACATGATGTCTTTGAAAGAACTCAGAATTCATCCAATGGAGGAGCCACCCATGCAGAGATAGGAATCCTCCTTGAAAATTTCAAAACAGAAATGATGAGCTCTATCTCCTCATAAACCGACGTCCTGAGGGCAAAGAAAAAATAGGCAGTAGAGGATCTCACACTAAGTGTGTTCTTCCCTCGATGTAGAAAGAACCACCCTCTGAAGGAGTGCCCACTCGACAAGGTAGAAGTGTGTCAGTTGTGCAAGCTGAACCATGACACAAAATAATGCCCGTCACTTCCACAAGTGAAGGCTGTTCTGCAGGAATCAACTCCAGAGGTGGAACCAGCCTACTTCATTGCACCCAAGAACCCCTGGGAACCCCAAAACCAAGGTATGACTCTAGACTCATTTCTATTTTTGAATAACATGCATAATTGGACTAATATGCACAATGTGAATACACAATTCCCTTCATCTTATTCTCAATGGAACCCTCTCAACCTTCAATGCAAAATTATAACTCTTGGAACCCCTAGGTTCAACCACCACACCAACCAACTTCTTGTACTTCTGGATGGAGGAATTTCCATCCAGGAAACCGGTTTCCTCAACAACCTCCACATCAACAACAACCATACCCTCCTCAATATCCTCAATATCCTCAATATCCCCAATATCCGCATCAACAGTCACAGCTACAGTTGCAAAACAATTTTGCCCCTAATATACCAATACGACCTTAGCCGCCTACTCAACCTAATCCTAACCAAAACAATAAAACAATCCATCAATTTGAGACTGTCAACATGCCTGGATACTCCCTGTCTCCTATGCCTTGTAACGATATTCGCTTACGATCAGGAAAAATAGTAGAGCCTGTACTCATTGAAGATGTTCCATCCCTTGTACATGAAGAAGGGGTGAATCCATAGGATCTATCTAATATGACCCCCATTATTGAAGATGCTAAGCATCCTACTAATGGGTCAGCTAAAATATAGCATGATATATCTAGTGATACACAGCCTATCCAGCTGATTAGGAAACCACCCTATCCTAAGAGATTAATTCTACCAAGGGTAGGGGGACAACCTTAGTTTAACCTCTTAGGAGAGTTAAAGAATCTTTATGTTAAAATTCCCCTCCTTCAAGCTCGTCAATATGTGCCTATCTATGCTAGAACTGTTCAAGATCTATGCACAAAGAAACTAGGAAGGAAACCCGGAGATCCTCCCATTGTTCATGTCATAGGGAAATTATCTGCATTAATAATGGGAAAAACCCTTTTGGCTAAATATGAAGATCCTGGGAATCCCACTGTTACTGTGTATATTGGGCATACACAGATACCCAACGTACTGGTAGATTTAGGAGCGGTAATTAATGTCATGACAATTGAAACTATAAGAAAACTTGGGCTCACTAATCTTAGGCCAAATCCCACCGTTTTAGAACTGGCAGATAGATCCACCATTAAACCTGAAGGAATTTTGGATGATCTTGTCATCTCAGTAGATTCTTGGATCACCCCGCTGACTTCTTGGTTTTACAACCTAAGTGCTAGGAGGACACCCACTGATCCTGGGAAGGCCTTGGTTAGCCACAGCTGATGCTTGCATCAGCTGTCGATCTGGGTCTATGACCATATCAGATGGCACTGAGACAAAGAAACTCACTCTCTATCCTCCATCTTGGCCAATCCTAGAAGTTGAAACTTCTTTTTGGATGGAGGCAGAGGAAGAAGAGGGTGTTCATCCATCATTAAATATATGGAAGGCCTTAAGTTTTAAAGATGAAACTGAAGATGATTCCATTAATAATTTCATCAGTGAACCCACCTCAGTCAATAAAGAAGTTTATCCAATCCTGAACATTACTCTGGGTAAGGAAGAACAAGAAAATATCACAGAAGAAGCACTAGTCGATGACACACATAATCCCAGTATTGAAAAATTTGAAAAGTATCCCCATTGAGGTAGAGTCTGGAAGAACCATGAATATTAACCCTAGCCTCTCCTTAGATGAACAGAAGTGCCTGATGAGTCTCTTGAAAGAACATAAGGGGGAATTTTACTGGGAGTATATAGACATGAGGGGTATTCCCTCTAACTTGTGCACCCATCATATTTATATTAAAAGTGACTCCCGGCCTGTGTGCCAGCCTCAACGAAGAATGAACCCCAATCTTAGGGACATAGTGAAGGAGGAAATTCAAAAAATCTTGGAAGCAGGATTTATATATCCTATTTCAGACAGTGAGTGGGTCTCCCCGCTCATAATTGTACCCAAGAAAAATGGTAAATTGAGAGTCTGTGTTGACTATAGGGAGCTGAACAAAGCCACACAAAAATACCATTTTCCCTTGCCCTTTATTGATCAAGTACTCAACACCTTATCAGGGAATAATTTCTTCTCCTTCCTGAATGGGTTTAGCAGGTACAATCAGATTCAAATTTCTCCTGAAGACCAAGATAAAACTACCTTCAGTTGTTCCTGGGGAACGTTTGCTTACAAACTGCTTCCCTTTGGTTTATGTAATGCACCAGCAACATTTCAAAGAGCTGTAATCGACATATTTTCAGAATTAGTTAATGACAATATGGAAATTTTTATGGATGATTTCACTCCTTATGGAAAATATTTTGAAGCAGCACTGGAAAATTTGAAAAAGGTTTTAACTTGCTGTGAACAGACCCGACTCTCTTTAAGAACTAAAAAGTGCCATATGATGATGAGTGAAAGAGTGGTATTGGGGCACTTCATCTTTTCCAATGGAATTCAGGTGGATCCCTCAAAAATCAAGGTAATAAAAAATATACCTACTCCTGCAACTCAAAAGGAGGTGCAAAGTTTCCTAGGACATGTTGGATACTACTGAAGATTTATAGAAATTTTTTCCAAAATTGCTTCTCCTTTGTTTTCACTGTTAATGAAGGATGTGCAGTTTTTTTGGAATGAAGCATGCTAGACCGCATTTGTTAAGCTTAAGGAGAAGTTGTCCATAGCTCCTATCTTAAGAGGGCCTAATTGGACCCTACCTTTCCACATTTCTTCAGATGCTTCTGATGTCGCTATTGGAGCAGTTTTAGGACAGCAGGATGCTCAAGTACCTTATGCAATTTATTATATTAGTAAAAACATAGCCCGTGTTGAACTTAATTATACTGTCACCAAGAAGGATTTCTTAGCTATTGTCTACTCCATTAACAAATTTTGACACTACATTACTGGATATCCTACATTTGTGCACACTGACCACTTTTCCATTAAATATCTAATGAATAAACCTATCACTAATGGCAAAGTGACTAGATGGATCTTATTATTACAAGAATTTGATATTACCATCATAGATAAACCTGAAAAAGAAAATGTTGTCGCTAATTTTGTATCTCGTTTCACGAACAGTGATGATAATTTGCCTATTGAGGACTCTTTTCCAGATGAACATTTATTTGCAGTTTCAGCTCATTCTCCTTGGTATGCAGATGTCACTAATTACTTGGTTGCAAGAAATCTTTCAGCACATATGTCCAAAAGAGAAAAGAGAAAAATCATCGAGCAAAGTGCCAAGTATTGTTGGGTAAACGGTCACCTCTTTTACACACGTCCTGATCTTGAAATCAAAAGATGTGTAAGGGAAGATGAAATATTTCATATACTGAAGGCCTGACATGATGAACCTTGTGGGGGAAATTTTGTAGATAGAAGAACAGGACACAAAGTGCCGAGGATGGGCTATTATTGGCCTACTCTTTTCAGGGATGCAAAACGATATGTCCAGTCTTGTGATAGCTGCCAAAGGATGGGTCAACCAAATCGATTAGATAAAATGTCTCTGCAACCACAATCAGTAATTGAACCCTTTGATAGATGGGCTCTAGATTTTGTTGGTCCTATCAGCCCTCATTCCAAACAGAAAACCTACATCTTGGTCTGTACTGATTATATGAAAAAATGGGTAGAAGTTGTAGCTCTAGCGAAGGCTAATGGCCAGGCTGTGATTGACTTCTTGTACAGTGAAATATTTACCCATTTTGGGGTACCTAAGGAAGTAGTTACTGATGGAGGACCGCATTTTTTTTGCATCAATTTGAAGCTCTGCTACGGAAGTATCATGTTCAGCATCGGGTAGCTTCACCTTACCATCCCTAAGCCAATGGCTAGGTGGAAAGCACTAACAAATTCATTGAAGCTATCCTCACCAAGACAGTCAAGAGCCATTGTAGAGATTGGGCTGATAAACTTCCGGAAGCATTATGGGCATATCGCACCACTTAGAGTAACACCACAGGTTTCTCTCCTTATGACTTAGTGTATGGGAAAAGTGCCATCTTCTCAATTGAATTCAAAATCAAGACCTTGAAGAAAGCCACAGAGGTAAACCTGGATGTAAATGCAGCCCAAAAAAGAAGATTGAACCAATTGAATGAACTAGATGAGAATCCGTTAGCTACAGTGGACCAAATAGTGTTAATTCAGCAATAGAGATCCAATTGGCACAACCAATTCATCAAAAATAAGGTCTTTTGTGAGGGAGACTGGGCACTATTATACAATTCTAGATTCAAAAGAGATTTCAAGGGAAAATTACACACAAGATGGCTACCCCCATACCTAGTAGATAGGGTATTTGATAACGGCACAGTCCTCCTGGTAACTATCAATGAAAACCGCGCACCATTATTTGCCAATGGTCACAGTCTGCGACTGTACCATAAACCCATTTCAAAGGATGCATTTATCTCACAAATTACCGCTGATCTACATTACCAGCTAGCACAATGGCATGAATTTTTCTCTGCCTCTGTCAATCCTTAATTTATCACTGTAAATCACATATGAATCATTATACATAAATAAATGTTGTTTTTTTTTGTTATGTTATCTTTTCTTTTGCACTTGATCTGTTTTTCTGTTCTTTTCTAAAATGTGTAGGAAAGCGCCCAAGAGTGGTGGTCTTATTTGTCCTGTCGACCAAAGTCTTTTTTATGTGACTTCCTGCACCAAATTTTTTTTTCCCCTAAAATAAATTTGTCGCAGTTGCGACACCCATTTTTCAGCAGCTGCGACACCTATTTTTCGGCAGCTGCAACACTTTTTTTTTGGCAGCTGCAACATTTTTTTCGGTAGCTACAACACTGTTCTTGGCAGCTGTAACACTATTTTCGACAGGTGCAGCACCATGCAACTCCGCATTTTTCCATTTCCACAGCCGTGACCCTATTTTACTTTTGTCCACACATTTCGTTTCGTGTAGCTGCAACATAGTCACTTTCCACCCGTTAACATTCTTTTATCCATTTTTCGATAGCTGTGACACCCTTTTTTCGATAGATGTGACATATTTTTCGACAGCTACAATTCTGCTACATTTGGCTGGTTTTTCGATCATTCAAGGCCGCGCGTCTTATTTGATCTCTTTATGGCCCACGACTGTGACTCTTTGTGACTCCTGTGTTATTAGCAGATATTTTTTCAAGATATAAAGTCCTCTAGATATGGCTATGATTCCTGATGCCGACAATTTGACTCATAATGTAGTGTTCATCATGTTTTCGACCATTTTAACATGATGGTTTATCCCCCAGGTAATGATGATTACATTTAATGACTGCACAGCACATGAGTTCAACTTTCACAATGACTGCAATCACACATTCTATTATTCTCCAAAGGACATTCATCGTGCATTTTTGAAGGTATGGATTTGATTAACCACTTGATTAAGTATCAATATGATTTGACAATATCAGTCGTACCTCCCTTTTTATGCCCATTATTGCCTCGATTAACTCTCAGTTCATGCGACGTAATGACCAATTATGCTACCTAATAACTGCCACCTTTCTCAATTTAGGATAAAATTTCAAATAATCCAATACGCTGAACTTTCCAAATTAGCCTAACTCCCCTCTCAATTGTCCATGCATACTCTGTGCTGTAACCTCCATTGTTGGAATCTGTAATCTATGTCTGAAGACAAAAACATGGGTATTCTTGCTCATTATGAACCTTCAAACACACAAGAACTCAGAAGAAATGCTACAGTCTTCGCTATCTTCCAAACCGCCAGTTGGACATATTTTTTTGAACACCTAAATGGATTTCACTATGAAGCAGCTTTACAGTTTGCTTTGAATCTTACAGAAACCCATTCAGAGGTTTGAGGATTGCATATTGAAGTTTCTGAAGCCATAATGGCTAAAGTCACTAGTATTCCTCAGGTAGGAATAACTTGGTTCGGATGTCGAACCCTCGCTACTACAGTAGTACATGATTTTCTAATGGAAGGGGAGCAGGTTCAAATGACGCGAAGAGGGATAGTGCTACAATCATTGCCATAGCCATGGAATCAAGTCACTATTTTTCTCAAGAAATACATCACCTGCAAAGGTAGGTACCAAATAGTCTATCATTCTGAATTCCCTTTGCTCTCTCATCTCTGTCACAGGGTTCTATTAAATATTCCATATTATTTGCTTAATGATTTACTTCACATGGCAGGGTTTGTTCGAGTTTCCAAACATCCACTCTCCTAATTAACCCACCATGGCCTCATTAAATTAATAATCTTAAGGACCCTTGCACAACACAATATAACTTGGGAGCAATTCACAGCCCAAGTTCAGGAACCCGTTCCTTTGCCCAGTATTCCAATAGAAGAAGAGCAGGTCCATCGATAGTTGGGGGGAAATGAAGAGCAACAGGAGGCCTAGAGCCCCTGCAATGTAGTTGTGGGGGGAGATGAAACTGGATTAGAGGATCAGACAGAGGCACAAGCAAAACATTTGGGAGAAGATGTACATGAAAACCCTGTGGAAAAAATAAATAGTAGGGCAGCTCTGATAGCAGAGGGTGAAACTGAAGCAGCATTAGATGTTGTGACAGTTGAACCCGAAGATGACAAAGCCATGGAAATAGAAGAAAACATTGAGATGGTGATCATTGAATCCTCACTTGAATGGGGAGGAACCCTGATTGAGGAAGAACACCCGAAAGAACAAGAAAATGATAAAACTAGTGATATCCCTTCCACTTCAGTTGTAAATCTAGAAACTCCAGCACCATAGAAAAAAAGGATGAAATAAAGGTATCTCCACGAATAAGAAGGAAAAGAACCAATTCAGTTGCAGCAGCAGAAGCAGCAAGGGAAAGATGGGAAACCTTGGAAGCACAAATTGAGTTCCCCATTCTTAAACCCAAACCAATTGACTACCCATAGGGGCAAGTTGAAGAAGAACCCCAAATTGAAGGACTTCTATTCGAAAAGAGATTATTAAAAGAGAAAGTCCAAGTACTCAAAAAAGAATTGGAAAATTGGAAAGAAGCATGCAGAAAACAGGGTGAAAGAAAGCTGAACACATTGGTTGAAGCTGCATATCAATTGGAAGGATCAGATCCTATTGAGCCTAGCAATGATGAAGAAAGAGTGGTTTGTCCCACTTGTGGAGAAATATTTAAGGAATCAGGCTATAAGATTGTAATTCGTGCCTTTACAACACAACAGTATACACCTACAGCTGAGGAAGGATAGGGACAACCTAAGTTGAGAGATGATGGGAATCCCAAAGAGAAACTTCAGGAGAAGGAAGTTGCATATGAACATGATGCTGCTACACAAGAACTAGCATCCTTGAATATTATTAATGGTGAGACTCCCAAAGAAGAGCTGTAGGAGAAAGAAGTTTTTGATGAACAGGTTGCTGTCACACAAGAACCAACATCCTTGAATACTATCGATTTGGGAGAGGGTGAAAATACGCAAGGAAAGCTTCAGGAGGAGGAATCTTCAGAGAAAGACGATGCTGGCACATAAGAACGAACATATTTAAATATCCTTGCTGAAATTGCCACTAACTCTAGGACAGAGGAACCAAGGGATGAAGTTATTCCTGATTTTATGGATGAAGATTACACTGTGACCCCGGAATCCTCCCATGACACAGAAATCATAGAAGTGGAACCACAAAAGCAAGGAAATGATGAGGTTAAACAAGATGCTGTCACACAAGAACTAGCATCTTTGAATGTTCTTGCTCATGTGGCCGCCCAAATGAGGGGAGGAGAACTAGGAATTGAAGGCACTCTGAAGTTTAATGAAGAATTTTGTACTACAACTCCAGATTTGTCTCAGGACACTTAGATCCTAGAATTGGAATCACAACAACAGGGAGACAAAGAAGTGAATCAGGATGTTGTTACACAAGAACCAACATCCCTAAAAATTGCAGTAGAAATGAAACAAGTGGATTTCATTCCTAATATGGATTGGGGTGAAGATGAACAAGTTCAATCACAACCCTTAGGTGATACTAAAACCATTGAGGAACAACTGCATACTGAAGAAGACATCCAATCTCAGCAGCATGAGGAAAAAAAAGAATAGGGCTCTGTCACATAAGAACCAGTAGCCTCACAGTACCTGGCTGAGATAGCAGCTGATGATCAGGTAGAAAATGAAATTACAATTCAGGAGGAAGTTGTTCCACAGGAACCAACATCCTCACAGTCAGCTGCCAAAATTGCCAAGGGATAACCCTAGAAAGAAGATGCTGTTACACAAGAACCAACATCTCCAGGAGTGGTGGACATTGTTACTGAAGAGATTCCAGAAAAGGTTGTTGTCACATAAGAACCAGCACCACCAGAAATAGCTTCAAATGTGCAAAATTTCCAATGTGGCACATCAAGTGGCAAAGTGTGGATTGAACCCCTTCAAAATTTCATTGACCTGGATTCTGACAAGGAGGAGTATCCTGAAGAAGAAGAAGCCCTAAACCCTATAGCAGAAATTTCAATTCTAAGAATGGAGGTAAGCAAATGGAAGATCCAGGTGGAGGAATACCAAGAAGGGATAGTTTCCCTTACTGAGCATAAAAATATTATCAGGATACTGGAGGAGAAATGGGCAAGATAACGTATGACCCAGAGACTTCAAGAAGAAGAGTTACAGAGCAAATTAAGGGAGCTACAAAAGTTCTAGTCTATGCAAAAGGAAAAAGAGCAGATGTATGCTCTTTCTCAAGAACTCCTGGGCACTAGGGTACTTTCTTCTTCTTACCTTGTCTTTCTATTTGAGCAATTTGTTTGGTTTAAGTTGATATCTGTGAAAGAAGGAAGGTCATTTGAGATAAAAACCTCAGCAAAATTCTTGGAAATGTTTTTAAGAAGTAGTTTTGAAGATCAGAATTTGCTGTGTGAATTATATTTGCATGAGATGGCTTGTCCTCTAGACCACCATTCAAATCCTGTTCCTTTTTCAGGAGATGTTCAGTTGAGGGCCTTTGCTTCTTTTGTGAGCAATCATGCTCAGTGGGAAAGGTCTTTTCAAACCATTTCTCACAATGAAGCTCACTCTAATTTGTGGGTTTGAAGTGAGCCTCAAAATCCTGGTATTTTTCTTGCTCAATACAGGAGTTTTCTCTTATGCCCCATTTACATAAATTGCAGGAAAGGGTTTTTTATAGGGTTTAATACAATTTTTTCTTTCTAGATCTTTCCATTTTTCACTTGTCTTTTGTTCTACAACCTGTTGCCGGAAATACCTCGACCCTTTTATTGGCCACGTTGTGTAATTTAGATTTGAATTCATGAAGCTTTCAATTTCTAGATCAAGAACAATAGAAGGTAATTGTGATTGTATCTTTTAGAGGGTAAACTAGATTAAGTGGATTCTTGGGATGAGCATAGATGAACAGAGAATGGGATTGTTCATTTGCAGCAATTAAGTGTTTAAACATATATTGTGCATGTTATCCTTGAAATACAAGACTTCCCTGGGTTGACAATAAATATTACACAGTCTGTATGTTAGCTATAATTCACTTGCATATTGGGTGCCCAACAATAATGAGGTTGTTTAGTAGGGTTAATGGACGCCAATGGCCTCAACCTTGCTAATTTTGCTGCGAAGAGGAAAAAGAAGAAAATTGGTTGTTCGTAGGGCCTTGCATGGCTTAACCCATGTAATTGAAACTGTGTTTGGGTTCACAAGTTTTTAGAATTCTTTTTTAGACTTGAAGGCATATGGGATATCTGAATTGGGTGTTGTCTTTAAAATGCAGTTAGAGGAGTGTTGGGTGTTGGCTTTAAAATGAAGGTAGAGGAGTGATAAGGGTGTTTAGGAAGAGGCGACCCCTAGCCCTCTCTATAATTTGCATAAGGTAAGGTTTTTAAAATTCTATTATTGTAATTTTTTTTACATTTTTTCAATGGTTGTGGCCAAGGTATTAACTACAATGTGGGTAATGCAGGGTATGAGAAGGGTGACGAGATTGAAGATGGGGTCACCTTTTCTCAAGTATGTTACATTAAAAGACAAATCTGTGTAAACCATACTCTTTTTAACATTATCCACACCAACATTTTCTTGACAAATACTAACATTAATCATTTGTTGATATGGCATGTACTCTCTGACATGGATGTGTTAGGTCTTCAACAATGGTTCACCAAAAACTAAATTGGTAACCTAGTTAAGTAGTTTAGATTTCAAAGAATATTCGATGGGTTGTAGACTGTGTGGGAAGTGGGGATTTTGTCACTTTTGTGAAGATAAGTTGGACTGCAAAATTAGTTCTTTATAGGTCTGCAATAGTTTGTAGCAATAAATTTGCAGCCTCTCGGTTTATAATATTGTTTTGTTTCCTTTTTGTATGTATATGTCATGGTTTTAATGAATGATGGATACCATCTTAATTGACTTACAACCACTTAGGGCTCATGTGGAAGTAGAGTCGAAACCCATACCTTTTTTTTTATATTTAAATATCTTAATAAGACTCCTTTGGGTCTGTACCAGCTTATAGTTAGAGCTTCATTGTTAAAGTTTTGACACTTCATTAATTTGATGGTACCTATCGTAATATTATTAACATGATGGATGCCATTATTTAATGGTCTTAGTGCCACTCAAAAGTCGTTGGATGGTTTTGTTGTTTATGAAATAATAAAATCTATGTGACTTGATTTCGATTTTGTAGAGTCAATTCATTTTAGAAAGAGTTAAAATCCTTAGAGGTTAGATACCCACGGATAAGGATTGTATGTTTTTAATAAATAATGTATTATATTTTAGATCTTGTTAGATTTGATGGTATTTATTTGCTAGATTTGTAAGCGGTGATAAAAGATAGATAATGAGTCTAGAACTCGATTTAGATATTTATGATCAGCCATCCGACTTCAGTCGTAAAGAGGTTTATGAGTTTATTTAATAATCAAATATATAGATCTTGATATGCATTTGGATGGTTTTGACAATAGATGAGATGTCTTGTTTTTAGATTTATTTCTATATTACCAAGGTAATTTTGCAATTTATAGATTTGTTTCTATAAAGAAAGGAAGAAGGATTTTGATTCTTACTTTCTTTTAAAAGATTCATTCAACTGATTAATGTTTAAATATTGGAAATGGATTTTTGTAAATATGTTTGTCAGCATAAAAGATCTAGGTAATTCGGTTGTAGCCAAGAATATCTGACAACATGATTCTAGTTTGACATAGAGTTTTAAATTGATACAATTTAGAAAAATAAAAAAAACACAGTCCATCTTTGTAGGAATCCATCGACTTCTAGGAAAAGATTAGTTGAAATAAATACATTTAAAATATTGTAATAGTACATATACAAGCATGAATTAGAATAGTTAACCAAATCTATGATAGCACTTCATTTGTATATATAACTCTGATTCGGGTATGGAAGCCAAAATTGATATTTGTTATAAAAACATAAATCTATGACTACTAATTCAGATCAATTATACATTACAACATAAAATAAAATAGGGAAGATAATAGGAATAGATGCATAGTACCCTTTCTATAAAAATGTAAATATGATTCATAATTAACTTGATTTTTTAGTTTAAACAAATATAGAACACATAAGAAATATAATAGGGAGCCTTCCACGAGTGTCAGGAAAAAATAACTAAAACAACCATTCCTCCCAACCAACTTCTAGAGAAGCCAAGTCTCACTTGCTCCAGAACCCACGAGTCTATTTGTTGAACCATAATGACAAAATCCAATCAATGCACCATCTCTTGCATTAATAGATCAATTCCCCATCCACTGCTAGCCTCTTGCTCGCTAAATGGACATACTTTTATATAGTATTTTTTCTAGGACCTGGTCATTTATGAGCCTCCTGCTCTTTAGCACTCTACAAGGAGTTTGGACTTGATTTTGGGGAGGATGCTTCCTGCATCTTGAGTTCTCCCTCAACATATTTCGCCACTTATATTTTCCCCTTGTGGGTCAACAAAAAATCATTCAATATCTATTTCAGTTTTGATTCCTTTCATTATTTTTAATTAGTAAATAAGAATAATCCATTACATCTATTTTTGACTTTTTTGTCAAAAATAATTAAACAATAAAATATTCAAAAAGAATAATAATTTACTTTAATTTGGTGCGTTATAATTAACCACGGTGAACTATGGTTGCTTCATGGCTAAATATTTTTTACTATGATTGTATCATGATTGACTTTAGTTAATCGTAGATGACTATGTATAACCCTAGTTTACCACATCTCATGGTTGACTATGGTTGACTTACTTTAACTATGGTCGACTTTGTTTAACCTTAGTCAAATCATAATTGACTAATGTTTGAGGATGGTTGACTTCAATACACAATTGACTTGAAGCAAAGCTTAACTTTATGCCACAGTTGACCATTGTTTTGGCACTATTGAAGTTAATTCAAGTTTGATTATATTAAACCACAATTCACCATTGTTTTATCATGGTTGACTATAGTGCATAATGGTTGTCTTTGGTTGATGTTATTGCATAATGATTAACTTTGGTTAATAATGGTTAACTATTTCTAACCATGGTCGATGACATCTCATTGTTGACCATAGTTTACTTTGGTTAGCCATGGCTAACTATGGCTGGCCAAGGTTGACTTTAGTGGACAATATTTGACATCAATTGGTCAGTTACGAAATACCATGTTAGACCATCGTTGACCATGGTTAGTTATGGAAGACCATATTAGACCATGGTTGACCATGGTTAGCTATGGAAACCATGACCATTGTTGAACAATGTTTTCCATTGTTAACTTTAGTGCATCATGCTTGGCTATCAAAATGGTTAACATTAGTGCATCATGCTTTACTATGATTAACTTTATTAACTATGACTGACTATAGTTTCTCCATAGTTGACTTTGGTTGACTATAACTGCATTGCAATTGACTATGGTTGACTTTAGCTAACTATGGTTGACTATGTTTAACCATGGTCAACCACATATCATTGTTTATAATGGTTGACTTGGGTTAACCATGGTTAGATTACATTAATCATGAATGACTTTGGTTGACTATATGCTACGGTTGGATTTGGTTGGGTATGATTGACCATGGTTGATCATTTGTTACTATGGTTAAGCATGGTTGACTATTTAAATAATATTGACCATAGTTGACCATGTTTATGTTTGGGTGTGTACCATGCCATTCTTTCTCTTATGTTATGATAGACCATTATTTCCCAATGGTTAGGTTGTATTTTGGCATATTATTAATGTTATTAATTTCTAATTTGTTAGTGTTAATACTATTAATGATATTACCAATTTCATTAATATTATTATTGATATTAATAATTTCATAAATGTTAATTATATTAATAATGTTATTAACATTGATAATGTTAATATCTATTAATGTTTGATAAGGTTGATGTTTAATATTAACCAACATAGATCCATGTTAAACCTAGATCTACCAAGCATCAACCAAATGAAATGAGAACCTTTCTACTCTCTATGCAATTCAACAATAATAATGTAAAATAAGTTTCAATATTATTGGAAATTGTGCAAGTGAAAGAGCTGGAATTTTTCAAATGGTAGAAGTGAAATATTAATAACTTTAAATGGTATTGTTATATTTAAGGTTGGAATTAATGTTTATTAATATTTATTTAAATATTTTGTATTGAAATTGATGTTAATGTTAATATTCCATATTATTGCATTTAGGAGCAAGATGCTCTACACTTATATATTAAATTGCACAAATTAGATAAATTAAAAGGCTTCCTCAACTTTTACACTCTAAAAAGAGGTTTTGCACCTAGAGAGATTTGATCCCTCTAAGCTCTTGGTTTGATAAATCCCATTTTAAGATAAATCTCTACTAGTATTGATATCCATATTATTTTTCATAAACAAGCATATCAATATTAATATGAAACATATACTCTTAAAATAAATAAGTTAAAAGTAATAAAGTAAAAAAAATATTATTGTTAATATGTTAAAAGTTTATTAATATTGTTAATAGACAAGTTTATGTAACTCTTCGTCTACTTTTAACATTCCTTCATATTTCAATTTCTGACATGATCCATGCATCATAAACAATGCTGACTACATGGTTCCGCTTAACAAATGAAGACAGTTATGATAAAACATTTCAAAAAGAAAAATACAAACTAAAACTTATTTCTATATAGAAAAATACAAACTAAAACTTATTGCTATATAGAAAAATACAAATTAAAACTTATGATTATATATAACAAACAAGATGAAGCTATAATAATAAAAAATGAATATGATAATCGTTTAACTTCTTTTGTTGGCTTTTGTTTGGTTTTTGTTTATATTTAATTTTAAATTGTTTGCTTTTAAAAATGTGTCTTTTTTAAACATGGCAACGGTTTTGAAAATGGTAAGATAAGGTGGTAAGATAAAGTGAAGACTTGCATACAAAAGCTAGTTAGTCTTTAGTTATTTTGAAAGTGTTCTTTTAATTATGAGATAATACTACCGGACTAAAACAACAAAGGCATAGAGGATCTTGTTAATAGATGATCTAAGCTTATGCATATATATATGTATGTTTGTAAGTAACACGTAAAGCACAATGCCAAATTGCACAAAGACAATGGACAATCTATGAAAGAGGAAGTGAACACAAACATGTGCAAGCACTACCGCACCATTGGTTGTTATATAGATCAATACCAGTGGATAGGTCCACATTTCGATCAAGTACAATGTTTTGGAAGGTTACTTATTGATTAAAAAAGGAGGTGGATTGCAACAGAGAAAATGAGAGAGCATGATAGGACACACAATGGCAAGACAATATATGTAATTAAATAAATCAAACCTTGAGCTCCTCAAGAGTATGGAAAGGAATAAAAGTCTTGAGCGGCCATCTGATCCTTTAACACATTAAATGTAAGTATTATTATGTATTTTATCATTTTTATATATACAAAGTGGGAAACGTGGTGGCTAACAACTTTCCATGCCACTAGAACAAATTGTATGCACTCGGCTTGAGCACCACTGAATTGAGTTCATTCATCATGCATGAATAGCAAGTGGTGTGATGGCTTTGTTTACCAAGCATATCTAACACGAATTGCCATGCACGTTGTGGAATCATTTACAACTTTGGTTAACAGTAACATTGGTAAGTGAACGATGCTTTATTTCCTCTTAGCAATTTAATTAACATGCTCGTATGAATTTTGGGGCTTAATAAAGTACTAAGTAGGTTTGGAATATATGTAAATGACCACATGGACATCTCCAGCTTGTATTATCTATTCGTCATTGTCCTCTGACGTGATATTTTAAAAATTGCAGTTGATTTTGAAGCTATCGGTGCTAATTGAAGGTTGATTTTTCGCTAACAATAGGTCCGGAATGCACAAAAGATATAAACCACTCTACACTACTACATAGAGGGGTATTAAGACAATATTTGTGTAAATTTTCTCAACTTAAGACAACAGAAAAATTGTGTCTTGTCTTAAATATTGTCTTTAAGAGGGTGTCTTAAACTATTGTCTTAAATGATTGTCTTAAGCTATTGTCTTAAATTTAAGACAATTTTAAGACAATGAATCATCTTAAATTTAAGACAATAGTTTAAGACAACTATGTAAAGAATATATTTAAGACAATACACAATTTTTCTTTTGTCTTAAGTTGAGACAATTTACACAAATATTGTCTTAATACCCCCTCTATGTAATAGTGATAGAATGTAAATATTTATGATAGGGAAAGGTGGAATCAAACCACCAATATTCTGCATTTTATAATTCAGATGCTCTACCATTGAGCTAGCACCCTACAACTTCATATAAAAGAAGGATATTTGTATTTTTTTGGTGTTTTTTTAAAGAAATAAACACAAAAAACATATTTCACTCATGCATTTGTAGTTCTCATTGAGATAGTTCAGTCGGACTTAGGAAGATTCGCAAGACAATAAGACTCGCCCTCACAAAAATTCTCATAATTAAATAACTGAAATTATAAACTGATGCCTAATGAAGTTGTTTAAATTTAGGGGAGGATCTTTACACTATCAAAAGGAGATTTGACATAAATTATTGGATTTCTCTTGATCCTTGCTATTTCACACTGTGGGACAAAGGGATATTTGACATAAAATATTGTATTTCTCTTAATCCTTGCAATTTGATACCGTGGACAGAAATGGCTGTTAGAGCCATGACTCCCAAACAACAATTTCTAAAATAAGAATTTGTGAAATGTAAGTTTAATTCGTTGATTTGTTTACGATTGAAATTATGAGACATAGGTGAAATTGTAACAGGTTACGCTAATACTTTGCTCTTGTTCTTATTTCCATCGATTTGTGAAATCCTTCCTCCTTCGTCCTTCACCTGGACTTGATCCATGTTCTTCCCTCATCTACCTACAAATATTATTGGCTTCTTATTACGCCTATGAAAATGATTTGAAGAAGGTTTGAAGCTAACTGATTTTTACATATTCTAATTAGAAACATTTTCATAACTACCCCGAGTAATTAATAGAAATGTTGAGACAAAAACATCCACTACTCTATAACTAAGTGGCCTCAGACTGTTGTAATCCGAGCTTGACCTGGAAATTCAATACCAAAAACTATCTTCATACATATGTCATATATAATTACTCAAAAATCATATATCATTAATCACAATTCGCAAGAAAGTGTGCAAATGAATATGGACGAAAGGATTCTACGGAGAGTCTTGAAACCAAAAGATGAAGATTATATTATTGAATATGTTGGCATGAATTGTAGTCACCAAAAGTTTTTTTACAATTTAGAAAATTTAAGAAAAGTTATCTGCAGTGTCCCGCAAGCCCAAATTGACACTATGCCCATCAATAACAACACTTTCCCTTAAGTTGTCAAACACAATCTATATATAGTCATGCAACAAAATGAAAACCTAATAAGCAACTCAACAAATAATACATATCAAAACAGAATTTACTCCAAAGGTGTGGCTATAAATGAGTTTAAATTTACTCAAGACACTAGACTTGAATCAACAAGGAAGAAGAGTAAGAGTTGACTATGAAAGTTTAAAATGTCTATATGACCCAAATTTTCAATAATAATCCATTTCAAAATACACCCATGATATTAAATACTATAAAACTCCATTGATTATAGAAGAGATGACAAGTTTCTTGGTCTCTCAACCATGAAATTGGGTCTAAAAAACATTTTATGCTTTTATCTTTTAAATATAGTAGACTGAGGAAGACTGTAAAGACTGACTGTTAAGTCAATATGACTAGCATTTGATTCACAAGTGCAAGGTATGCTCACAAATCAAACTAGCAAATATAAATCAAGGCTAGAGTCAGAATCAGGAGAGATGACTTGGTTTCCTCAAAGAGTAGATTCAACTTGGAATCAAACCAGTAAAACTAAATTTTTCTAAGTTGCACATAGGAACGCTATATTATTTTCAAATACCATGGTAGAAGCACATATTTGACTCTACCAAATGAACATTTTTATCTGTATTTACAAGGAATGATGGTTTTTTGGAAACTCACAGTAGGGAACTGGTTTCCTGTGCAACAAATAAGCATGCAGGTTTTCCCATATGTGACCATCCCCAACAGTCACATATTTTATAAACTAGAAGTATTCCTCACTACAGTTAAATAATCAAAAGTTTAAAATTGCAATATTTCCAATGCCATTTTCTATCTATTTGTGTAAGCACAATCCTTGAACTTATGAAGTTTCATTGTTTGTGTCAACCACATAACTTACACCAAATCTCGTTTCCTCGTAGTTTGTATGAACTTAACTCAAGTTACCAATCTTTTTCAAGATTTTCTTAGTATTAGAGCATCACGTTGCATCAAACACACAACAGAAACTTCGAACTTTCAAAATTTGCGAAGCATAGCCAACATAAAAAACACCACAAGGAGCATAATCTAGCCAAAATGAAAATCAACTCAAAGCACAATAAAACAACCAAATTTAATAAGAATTTACATAGCTCAAAAACTAAATGGCTTAACGCCACTAGGAGAAAACAATGAATTTGAGACAAAATAACAAGAATAGGATACCACAAATAGTTTAAAAATTCAATTAGGCAACACTGAGAGAAAATAACTAAGACAGAATAATAAGAAGCACGGAATGTCCAAAGTTTCACGGTTTAGAGAAATAGCTGGGCTTAGTTGAAAATTTTATCACAAATCCTTCACGAACTATTCACTATGTTCCTAATATTTGTTTTGTAAGGTGTGTTCAAAGTTTCTTGTTGGGTTTAGTTGAAAAATGGCAACGGACGAAGGATGGGATGTCGTGAAAACGACCAATGAGGGAAATATCATTGACCTGGAAGAGGGATGGGATTTTATCTATAAATCCATTCTATAGTTAAGAAGCAGTTTGGAAGAGGGAGATATCAATTCTCCCACGACTAGCTGGAGTGCACTCTTATTTATAGTATCGTCTAAGATATGTGCACTTTGCATAGGTATCTAGAGAAAATAATGTAGGAGAGATCCATGTATTGCATCGGATATTATTACATCGATTCAATGATTTTACCGTCTTTAAGAGAATAGTTTGATGGCTAGTTGATGTTGAGAGAGATCATCAAACGTTGGAACATTCACAAAGCAATGCTCCATTGGATGCACTCCCCCTTTAATTATTTGTATCGCTTTTATACTGCTAAACTCTCCCTTCCTTAACTTGGAGAAGTGGGACTCATGTGCTTCCAAGACCCGGTCCTCGGCGGTGTAATGTGACTCAATGTGAGGAATGCATTGATTGCTCTTATTGATCAAGATCATGAACAACATCAAACTAATGACACTCTGTTGAAAGATGGTGTGGCCATTTTGTGGAGGTTGACATGGATTTCTATACAAATGATTTTGAAGTGGCCATGTTGGAACATACAGGATCTTACTATTCTAGGGAGGTTGTTTCATGGATTTTAGAAGGTTCCATCTATACGGACTACATGTCAAACATCCAAGAATGTATGATACACAAAAACAACAGAGTTTACAGATATTTGCATGGTATGGGTAAGCAAAAGGTATTATATAAAGTAGAAAATCGACTCCTTTCTTGTTATATGACACATTTTATGAAGGATCGGCATTCAGGTTGCCTTGCTTTACTCAGGAACCACGGGACTGATGATATTTTGATGATGCACATGATTTTTGATAGAAATGGTTGGGAATCAATTGCAAATATTTTTAAGTAGTGTGCGATTGGTGAAGTAACTCCACTTATTAAACATGCTGAAGATGTTATGATCATGCATGAATTAGACAAATTGGATAAAAGTACATTGCTACAAGAAGTGGCTTCATTTGTGGTGAAGGTTATAGAATTACATGAAAAGCATATGAAATATACTCCAGATCTTTTTCAACGCAAAACTATTTTTTCCAGTGCATTAATACAAGCATTTGAGGTGTCCTGCAATAAACTAAATGGAGGAACTACTAGTGTAGAATGGGTGGCTACCCTATGTGATAGTGTACTTAAAAATGATAGCTCAAACAAAATGTTAATGGGAAATGTGGTGGAATTTGTAGAGTATATTGCTGATAAAGATGTGTTTGTCGATTTCTATAGAGAAAAACTCAGTCATAGAGTTCTCATCGACATAAGTGAAAACGTTGATCTTGAGCAGAGCACATTAACAAAGATGGAAATGCAAGGTTATTCCATGTTATATCATCAGAATATGTTTTGGCTCGGGAAAGTGAGGACCCAAGGGGGCACAGACTGACTAACAAGGCCCTATTACCCCAAGGAAACCTAAGTAGTGTATTTAAATTACTTCCTAATTGATAAGGTAAGTATTGGAGTGAATCCCTAGTAAAGGAGGTAAGTATTAGAATGAATCCTTGATGGAGGTTTTCCTTTAGAAATCTAAATTTTCTAGGCAAGGTAATATAAATAAAGTGACCTTCCTCTCTCTTCCTTCATTGACCTTACAACCGAACCTTTTACTTGATATCGACCTCTATTGATACCTGTATATTCCTTACATTTTTTTATCAGATCCAACCACAGTGTTCAACCTAAGAGTAGCAGTTTAAACCATTAATACAGAAATCAACAGTCTTTAATGATTATTAACTGGACCTTGTGCTGCTCATTGGCTAGATATAACAACCATCATAAATGTGTCATGCCCATGAAGTAATGTGCTCAACATCAGATGTAACTACCAACATGAAAGCAGTCTCGGTAGCTCGAACAGGAACAACGAAATCTAGATAGACTAAACAGGAACCATCAACTATATCAAGTACCGGGCCTCCTCATAAGTTTGTATTTTATGCATCCTTAATGGGTTTGAATCCTTTGTAGTAACCCAACAACAATTACCCATGGGACTACTTCTTTCTTTGCATATTTATTTGTATTTGGATATGTTCCTTAAATGTTTTGTTGGACAAATTTTGTGGGCGATGACAACCCAACAAACACTATTATGTGTGGTTTAGTATTCGTTAGAGGAAATTTCAACTAAAAATGGGCCTTTCAACCCTAATTCAAATTCCATGTCATCATGTGTTAGCCAAAGAAATTTATTTAAATTTGAAATACCGTATAGGTCTTAAACAATATTTTAATATAAATTTGGGGATAGGTATCATAAAAAAACTTTTTTTTGTTCGTATTTTTGACATATCTCCCTGTGTTTTCACTCAAATTTTGATCGGGAGATCTCGTTGGATGCGAAATTAAATTACGCATCCAATGTGTACCCACTCTGCATACTTTTTACGGACCCCGCTACCCCAAAAACAAGAAATACCTGAAAAAATGTGATGATGATCATCATCACATTTTTTCAGGTATTTCTTGTTTTTGGGGTAGCGAGGTTAGTCAAAAGTATGCAGAGTGGGTACTCGTTGGATGCATAATTTAATTATACATACAACGAGCTCTCTCGATCGAAATTTAAGTAAAAACACAGGGAGATATATTGAAAATGCGAACAAAAAAAGTATTTTTTCTTTTCTTCCCCCAAAATTAATAAATATTATTTTATTATTTTAACTATTATTTTGTTATTTTCCTTAGGAGTCCTATTTTGAGTTGAAATTTACTCTAATGAACCAGCGTGGCACGACCCATCCTTCGGATAAAAAAAGCCATGCCGCCATCATGGGGAATGGGAAATAATCCTCACAATCCTACATGAATAATCCAATGGGACTTATTCCAATCCAATCAAATGTAATTCAATGGGGATGGTTTTCTACTATCCTACACTGAACAATTCTCGCAAGTCATCACATTGTCAAAGCTGATGTAGAAATGTGGTGGCCAATTGACATGGAGGATGGGGGACATGCTTACAGATTTGACAAGATCACTAGAAATCCAGAGTAGACTCCAAGAATATATTAATAATAATATAAATATCCATATTGGAATATATTTAATGCAAAAGTTTTGAGAACCAAAATTTGGCCAACAACAGGAATTTTGCCAACATACAAGAGTTCTGAGATTAATGTACTTGCAAAGATGGTTAGATGTGTGGAAGTGTTCAAATATTTTTATTCGAGAGAATTCAACAAGAAAAAACTTACATTGATATTCCCTGGGAACCTGTAATATAATTGGTAAGTTTGATGCAGGAACAATAGAAATTATAGAAACAACTCACCAAGCATCAATATTATTGCTGTTCAATGCTTATGAAAAGTTGAGTTATTAGAACATCAAGACTCACTTGAAATTGTCTGACAAAGAAACCTCCAGACTATTATATTCCCTCTCCTGTGACAAGTACACAATTTTTCTCAAGGATCTAGATACAACCACTATAGGTACAACTGATTATTTTGAAATCAATATTAATTTTAAAGATAGAACAGGGAAGGTGAAAATTCCAATGTGGCTACTGGATGGGGAGACAAATGGTACTGAGGATAGATGTTTGGTTATTCATGCATCAATTGTGCGCATTATGAAAGAGCATAAAACTGGAAATTATAAAGATCTGGAAAGTAAATGTGCCCAACAACTTGGAAGGACATTCAACCCATAAATTGTAGAAATTAAAAAGTGAATTGAAAGTTTGATCAATAGGGAGTATTTGGAAAGAGAGAACTAACAAGTGGATATATTAAGATATATACGCCGAACCACAATATGGAGGCAACTAAATAGGTTGATAGATTTTTATATCATTGAATTTATGGGTTTTTTTATATCATTGAATGTTTGGGTATTTTTATATATAGGATACCACAAACCAAAAAAGGGAAAAAAACTCAAAGAACAAGATAACAACGCGACACACACATACTTCTTACTTTCTTTCTGGCTGAAAATAGTTTTAAAATATCAATGTAAACATTATAATTTTTAAATGGAAAAACCCCAAATTCAACACCATAAACATACATCTTTAGCAATGCAAGAAATTCAAGGATGAAAAAATACAAATTTAATGTCAAAGTATAAATAATATTGCAAAGATGCAGCTTTCAGTGACCAGAAGGAACACTACCTGAAAGTAATAGCAGATTGGCCAAACAATCGACTATAACACTTAAAAGATTGAAAAGGATTTTAGAGCATACTTGGGAATGGCATGGAGAAACCGCATGACATTTTTTCTCTATCTCTCATCCAGTAACTGCATTCAAAACCATTCACTATTCATTATGCCACATGAACGATTTTTCAAACAAAGATGGAATTCAAGAATTAATTTTATAAATAACAACCAAAACTAATTTAAAAAATAAAACTAACTCTTCTCCAAGCTTGTACAATGTCATATTTCCAAAATTTGAGGCTTCGCAATTCCTATTGAATTAATGATCAAGAGGAGAGTCGGTAATTTTTAAAAATTTCAAATCCCTTATTTGTTATTCTTGTTACTAGTCATTTTGTAAATAAATTATTACACCAACTGAGGTAATTCCAGCTGAAACCATCCTAATATTTATCTATCCATTTTATAAATAAATTATTACACCAACTGAGGCAATTCCAACCGAAACCATCCTAATATTTATCTAAACTTGCATGCAGAGAATCAATGAATTTGCCAGTTCCTGTATTGAAATATGCCAATTAAGTGTTCATGCTTACCTATGGATCTTGGCAAGCAAAATATGTGGGAGTGGCCACATTAAAGATGATGTGGTAACCATGGATGGCAAGATTGAAGCCCCCTTCATCGCACACATCTTCTCTAAAAAGACAAAGCCTCTCGTGGGATCCCGTGAGAGAGAGAAGGCATGAATTCTTTGATGGGTTATCTAGATCTCTAAGAGTTGCATGAATGGTGTATTCACTCTACAATAGAGTCTTGACGAGCCATAATCTGAGGTATCCTCTTCCTGTGTCTCAGTGTAGCTGAGTAGAGACATTGGTACTCAACTTCCTATAAAATGAAGGGAATACGATTTCCCTTAACGCCCACTGAAATTGTGTTTTGAGGATGAAGTGGAATGTTGTAGATTCCTATATATGAATACAATAAATCATAACTAGTTGTCTTTCCCTCCAGAAAATCTAAAAAATCAGTTTTCAATAAAAAAAATAGTAACTAAAAAAACATAAAGTAAAAATTTATATTCTTAGGAAATCTTATTAAATTTTCCTAAAATATGTTTGAGACAATTTCTAATTTCATCTTAAAAGTTGTCCAAAAAGATTTTCTTAAACATTTTTAAAATATATGTCACACAATTTCTAATTTAATCTTTAAAAATTGTCTTAAAAATTCCTAAAATATATAAAAGCAATTTAAACTAAAAATTAAGACAAAATGCTAATTTCTTCTTTAAAAAACGTGTTAAACATACCCACGGTGTAGACAATTTGTCATTGCCCTATGACATGATATTTTAAAAATTGTAGTTTATTTTGAAGCTAACAATGTTAATTGAAGGTTGATTTTCTGCTAACAATAAGGAGAATGCAAAANGACAATTTGTCATTGCCCTATGACATGATATTTTAAAAATTGTAGTTTATTTTGAAGCTAACAATGTTAATTGAAGGTTGATTTTCTGCTAACAATAAGGAGAATGCACAAAAGTTACAAGCCACTCTAGTAGGCTTAAAATACCTTTATTGAAAGACACCTAGCATTTGAACCACCCTTCAGTATTACATTGAATTGACATTTGCATTATGTACAGGAATCCACGTTAGAAATTTATATATATGTACTCTTCCATTTGGGTTCCAGACATCATACCACGATTGGAAATGGTGTAGACAAGTGTCGAGGGGAAGTTTTTGTGCATGATGTCATACTTTCTTGAGAAAGGCATTGACCAGCATCGTAAATTGCAAGTATGATTGATTTCCTTTAATGGGTTTCCTTTTATTGGTCATGGGGGCGTATGTTTCCAGTTCAAATTCTCATGCTTAGTTAATTTCAACGCTATCTTTATTTAGTGTATGAAATATAATATTAAGTTAAATTCTTTGAAGTGCGTCTTATGTGTGCCTTCCGGTCAGAAAGTATGGAAGCCAGAACGACTCCCACAATCCCTTCAATTCTAGTTAAAGGTGAGGATCACTATTGCAGAGTGTTGTGTCCTTTTGTAAGTGTTTATGGTAGTATATAGTCCTTGATCGAGAATTGTAATCCATGTATGTAGAATTGATAAATACATGTAAGGAATGAAATAACACTTTTCTTATACTCATCGGACTGGAAAAATGACCTTTTGCTTGCATTCATAATCTATGTTGAATATTTTTTCAAGCAGAACAAAGCTAAACATGATCCCATTCTGACTTGCCTCTTCCATCGATCCTTCCTCTCTCTAGTAAATATTATTCATTGCATATTATTGTAGATTGTTAATGAATCTCAATATATGTTTGTTTCTAAAATGTGAGGGGATCTGTGTAACATCAGTTTCAACGTTAAATGTTTCTATAGAAGAACAATGCATTCAAAGGGAGTTTAAAAATAAATCAGACATGTGAGTAACATTAAGTAGTGCAAACATATCAATTTATTGAGTTAAATGTTCAAACATATTGCTTTATTATGCAAATAATATATTCTGTTTCTTTGTGGATTTTGTTGCAGCAGCAACGATTAGATGCTGCAACAATTTGAGAGGGAAACAATCAACTTTGTGTGATGTTGTGCAACAATCTGAGAGGGAAATAGTCAACTTTGTGTGATGTTGAGAAGAACAGGAAAAACTCCCTTGGAACGGTTGAGGTGACATCAGGGACAAGAATGGGAAGAAGAGTAAATTCTGCAGGAAGAACTTGCACTTGCATGGGATCCGGTTGTTGAAAATTTATTGGATGAAAATAATTTAAGAAGTAAATCGTTCTACAGAGCCATTGAATAGAAATTTACTATTTAAAAGTGGTAATACTGTATTCAATTGAACAAATATTAACTATATTAATCCAATTCTTTCTTAACACAATTGAAAATATGGAAACCAGGTTACCTCAAATCATGGAGGTTGTAGCTACTAATTGTTCTTGTTTCATTAGTTCTCATGTTTCCTGATTTGATCCCGGGGGCAAGCCCAGAAAGTCATTGAAACCACTCGAAACAATCGGGACCAATAGGATCATTTTTCTGACATTAGTGCAAGTGAACATGAGCATAATATAAGTGTCTAACATAGAATCATCCACATGAAAATGAAAAATCATTCAAGCACATTAGGGACACGATTTGATTACGGAGTTTACCATATCTCCTGGCTACGTCTCAGGGCCCACTCCAAAATAGAGTGACCAATCCATTGCAAAGATGCACAAATACATAAGATACATCAAAACGGATTCACCTGCAGAGTCTTCATCATCTGTTCATCTCTACCACCGCACCATAATTGCCTCTGATGGGTCACATAAGTGCACAAGCTATAACACTCAATTGAAGACTGCAGAAATCAAGCAAGCAAATTACTGACTCCTTTGTCTCGAGAAGTTGCCAAAATTGGACATGAATATATTTTGCCAATGTAGCCAATCACACTCTTTCAACTGACTCTACGAGCCACGAACCTCGAGCGGATCAAAGACTTGCATAATGTTGTAAATTGCACTCTTTCAACTGACTCTACGAGCCACGAACCTCAAGCTACACCACACGATCTTCTGCAGGATAGTCTCAATAGACGACAATATGTTTCCATGACAAGTGCATCAATAAAACCAAAGTCACACTCTTGCCAACCAATCCCTTCACCTTTATCCTTCGAGATGAGAGTGTAGATAGTCGCTAATTGCCTTCAAATGCGAATGGGAATGTTAACTCCTCGAACTGACTCTGCTTCTTTGTCTCCTATGTTGGATCACCTTCAGACATGATGGAGCCATGCTTGCTCTCTGAGCTGGAACTATAAGGTTGGAGCCTCTCCATGAGCTTCTCCAATGGAGACCCCCAATGGGGCCTCTGAGATGCTTTCTTCCTCTATGGGCTACATCTCTCCAAACTTGATCTCCCTTCAAATGCACATGACAAATGGTTAAATAGGAGAAGCTACTCTTGGTGGCATGATACATGTGATTCTCCAAATTGGGATTAGTTACAAATTGGTTTGGCTTTTAAGAACATAAACCAAAAATATCGTTCATGCCCACATGCCCATGGGTTTTCACATTTAGTTACTTCCCCATAATGACATTTACAAAATCCAACAATAATCCATTACATAACAAAATCCCTTTTTTAAATAGCATGTTGGTTTTTCAACCATAAACCAACTTGTTACAACTTCTTTACAAATATGGCATGTTTTTTTTTGGTTACAACCATGCATTAACTTCTTAACAACTCAAGGAATAGAATAAATGAGTAATATGTGAGTAATTTTTCCACCCACTTCAAATATTAATCATTTTACAATTTCTCATGAGTAAATGCATGAATGTCCTAAAACTCATTTCAAGCACAAATGCATGCATGCTAGTCATCATGCCACTTCATCATGCAATGTCATCATTCCACATCATCATGCCATGTCACCATGCAACATCATCATGCAATATCAACATGCTATGTCATCATGCCACATCACCATGCAATATCAACATGCTATGTCATCATGCCACATCACCATGCTGCATCATCATGCCATGTCAACATGCCACATCATCATGCCACATTATCATGCCATGTCATTGGAATGCACTTTTTGACTACCACGTGGCAGCTTGAGGGAGTGCTGCGTGGCACTTCAGCCAAAATTTTCCTTGTTGGGGCCAAACATCAAAATGCAATATCTTTTGCATCCAGAGTCCGTTTGACATGCCATTTGCACAGTTGGAATCGGCTTAACAAGCTCTTCGACATGGTACTATTTTTGTTGCAATATGATGATTTTGAAAATTGGCCTTTTTAGATCCTCCCAGATCATTCCTCCCCACTTGGAAGGATTTTGGTCCCCAAAAGCTTCTTGCAGGTATGCTCATCTACTTCTTGCTTCATTGGTGCTTGCACAAACTGCTTCCAATTCCTAGATTTTCGCACACTATAAAATTTTGCTCATAACAGTCCACAACCTGCAACACTTGTCATCCTGCTCTGATACCACTTGATCTGATCCCGGGGGTGAGCCCAGAAAGTCATCGAACCTGCTCGAAACAATCAGGACCAATAGGATCATTTTTCTGACGTTAGTGCAAGTGAACATGAGCATAATACAAGTGTGTAACATAGAATCATACACATGAAAATGAAAAATCATTCAAGCACAATAGGGACACGATTTGATTATGGAGTTCACCAGATCTCCTGGCTACATCTCCGGGCCTACTCCAAAATAAAGTGACCAATCCATTGCAAACATGCACAAATACATAAGATACATCACAACAGATTCACCTGCAAAGTCTTCATCATCTCTTCATCTCTACCGTCGCACCATAACTACCTCTGATGGGTCACATAAGTGCACAAGCTATAGGACTCAATCAAAGACTGTAGAAATCAAGCAAGCAAATGCCTACCTCCTTTGTCTTGAGAAGTTGCCAAACTTGGACATGAAGATATTTTACCAATGTGGCCAATCACACTCTTTCAACTGACTCTACGAGCCACGAACCTCGAGCTATGCCACACGATCTTCTGCGGGATAGTCTTAATAGACGACAATATGTTTGCATGACAAGTGCATCAATAAAACGAAAGTCACACTCTTACCAACCAATCCCTTCTCCTTTGTCCTTCGGGATGAGAGTGTAGATGGTCACTACTTGCCTTCAAATGCAAATTGGAATGTTGCCTCCTCGAACTGACTCTGCTTCTTTGTCTCCTACGCTGGATCACCTTCGGACATGATGGATCCATGCTTTCTCTCTGAGCTGGAACTACAAGGTTGGAGCCTCTCCATGAGCTTCTCCAATGGAGACCCCCAATGGGGCCTCTGAGATGCTTGCTTCCTCTATGGGCTACATCTCTCCAAACTTGAGCTCCCTTCAAATGCACACGACAAGTGCTTAAATAGGAGAAGCTACTCTTGGTGGCATGATACATGTGATTCTCCAAATTGGAATTAGTTACAAATTGGTTTGGATTTTAAGAAGATAAACCAAAAATATGGTTCATGCCCACATGCCCATGGGTTTTAACATTTAGTTACTTCCCCATAATGACATTTACAAAATCCAACAATAATCCATTACATAAAAAAATCCCTTTTTTAAATAGCATGTTGGTTTTTCAACCATATACCAACTTGTTACAACTTCTTTACAAATATGGCATGTTTGTTTTTGGTTACAACCATGCATTAACTTCATAACAACTCAAGGAATAAAATAAATGAGTAATATGTGAGTAATTTTTCCACTCACTTCAAATATTAATCATTTTACAATTTCTCATGAGTAAATGCATGAATGTCCTAAAACTTATTTCAAGCACAAATGCATGCATGCTAGTCATCATTCCATGTCATCATTCCACATCATCATGCCACATCATCATGCAATATAAACATGCTATGTCATCATGCACATCGCCATGCAATATCAACATGCTATGTCATCATGCCACATCACCATGCCATGTCATCATGCCACATCATCATGCCATGTCAACATGCCACATCATCATGCCAAATCATCATAAAACATTATCATGCCATGTTATTAGAATGCACTTTTTGACTACGAGATGGTAGCTTGAGGGAGTGCCATGTGGCATTTCAGCCAAAATTTTCCCTGTTGGGGCCAAACTTCAAAACACAATATATTTTGCATCCGGAGTCCATTTGACACACTGTTTGCACCATTGGAATCGAATTGGCGAGCTCTTAGACATGGTACTATTTTTTTTGCAATATGATGATTTTGAAAATTGGCCTTTTCAGATCATTCTGGATCATTTCCTTTGCATGTTAGGCTCATATGTCACCTATATCCACTCTCTCTATGTGCTCTAAATATCGTATGTTCATGGGGCAAGTTCTATGATTAAAATGAAGCAACCCATTCTGAAAGCTCATTAGCAGTAACAGATTCAAGGTTCAAGCTATGACAATCCACACTAATCTTAATGGATGAAATATCAGATGGATGTGTTTTGATGTCGCTGGTGCTAGAGAAGGGCAATGAAATTTAAAGGAGATCGGAGGGAAGTTAAAGGCGATGAGAGGTAGTGTGTTAAGCGGATGAGTGATGAATCGTAGCTTCCTTTCAATTTGCCAACAGCTGGACACAATTTCCACATATAATTTGCAAGGTAGTGCATCAACTAGGAACTTGCAAAGTATATTAGAGAACAAAAGGAAGATTACATTTAATGTTAGAGAAGTAATGCTAGAGATTATTCTAGAATTACAAGGCTTGATAAAAAAACTACCTGGTCACTACCCACCAATGTATATTTTAACATAGTATTTTTGTATGAACAACCTCGGGATGAGGTCAAATAAGAGGCTAAAGTTTGTAATTGGTTGATATAAAATACAATTCATTTTGATTAGTCCCTTGAAAGTTTTAGTCAGATTCTGAAATGAAAATCTTAAAATAAATAATTTAAAACTTGCTTCGATTACGTGTCAACAAATTGAAATGACGACAACGCCATTCATAGAGTCCCTGCTAGCCAAGGGCAAAGACTAATAAAAAAAATATAAAATATGAAAGCGGAAGAGCTCAAGTTAGTGGAGAAAAAATAAAAAAAGCTCTATAAAATTGAAATATCTAAATACAAATGGAAACTATCTTTATGAAGTTTCCCATGCTGGTTTTTAAGCTATTTGGACATGCTGGTTTTTAAGCTATTATTTCCAAATATAATTATACTGCGCATATTTTATCTGGTTGAGTCCTTCAAAAAGTTGGATAAGTTTCTTTTGTAAAGAAGTTTTTATATGGTTGAGTGCTTAAAAAAAAGTTGGATATGTTTATTTTGTAAACAAGTTAAATATTATGCTTCTTATTTTATGGAAACTCACTTTACCACGTCTACGTCCGCAATACTTTGTTTTCTTATTTTTAACCTTTTGAGTTTATAAAAGTCATTTGAAAAGCATTTACCCTTCCTAGGAAAATTAAAATATTAAATTTGCATAATAAACTACGAGGTAAAAAATATTAGTCAATATTTTTTCAAAAGGTATACTTCCAATTCTCCACCTAGCCGCTAAACTTAATAAATATGAAACTATTGGATTAACTTGAAACAATTCAAAAACCTGAAATGATTGTATTAAACTCCAAATCAAACGATTGAATAAACCGCTAAACTAATAATGGATTGTTAATCAACTATTTAATTAATCCTAAATATGATATTACATGAAGGGGTTTACTCAATAAAGTTGTTATAAAGTACGATGGTAGAATATTAAAGAATATCCTTAATTTAACTAAATATTAGAAAATTCCTCATAAAATAGCATTGTTGAAATCCATCCCAATATACCTTTCCAACTAAGAAAGCCCTTAGTTTCACCAAATATTGTAAGTATGCATTTTTATCAACCCATTTTTAATACCCATTTAAATCATAGTATCAAGTTGTAATCCCATCCGGATTAAACAGGCAACTAATCAATTTGTAGCATTTGATATTGGAAGACCCAATGAAAAAGTAAGGAGAAAGGAAAAAATGCTTAAAAAGAAACTCAATGCAGAAATCAATGTAAAAATGAATGTAAAATATTGATAGTCCAATAATGAGTTCAATGCTTAGAAAATATGCTAATTGAAGACTTTTCACACCACAAGCTACCAATTAACCAATTTTATACCATGTAGATATAAGTGTAGTCATAGAGAGATCATATTCTATATAAGCTTAATAAATTAAACTCCATAAAAATGCAAAATTGAAACCCTTTCATGGACTGACTTCCCTACATTTCGTTGTATTTTATGTATTGCTAGAGTATGTGAACACTTGATTTTCACTAAGAGTAAACTACAACAAAGAGATAATATTGATTCATGGGAAAAATACATATGTTTAAAAAAAGAAACAATCCATTGACAAAAATTTATGTTCTAATGAAATATTTCTTAATTAACCATATTGTATACAATCACTTTCTACATTTAACTTTACTTAACATTACATAAAACTCTATTTAACATAAATATTTTAAAAACAATATCATTAAACAAATATAAAAAACATTCTATTTGACATGCACAACCCCCCACATATATATAACAAGCTAATATTTTAAAAAATCAGTAATGGAGGCTCCAATATAAAGCAGAAACCGAGGCTCAACTAGATGCCTATAATACGAGCTAGGGGAGCATGGCTATTAACATTTCAGGCCAGAATCTTTCATAGTTCATGCTTGTTCTCTTGGAATAGGGCACTACCAAGATTTGATAAAGAATTAATAAGGAACAACCTTATAAATTGGTGGGAACATAGGTGTCTATGGGAGGACTCCAAATATATGAAGGAGAAGTTATATATATGAATCCATTCCATGATTTGAATTTTATTCCTCATCTCACCCAAATAAAATAACCTTCAATATTTATATTACTTTGTAAAATTAAAACCCTTCTTAACTCGTTAATAAGAAGTAATATTTTTTCTAGTTTTTTTAAGACTATTAAAACCCCAAATATGAATGAACTTAATATGATATTACCACCATTTCTAATGAACCACATCCAAAACTGATCATTAATATTTAAAAATTCAAAATTATCGACCCCAACTGCACCTGAGCTAAACTATATACACTACCTTAATAAACTACAAATTTCTCTATACATGAGTTTATTTAGCTTTTTCCATTTTGGTAGTCATAGACTTTATCGCCATTAAACTTTCTTTGACAGGTCTAACCCAGGTGCTAGCGACTTAAAATAATCAGCAATCGTCGCAAATAATGAAAAAATGGCGCCATCTTAAACTAATAAAAGCTATGTTGTAATGTTAAGACATCATAATAAAAGTTATTATCTTATTAGCAAACTCATGAAATTGATTAAAAGTTATTATTTTATTAACAAACTCATGAAATTGATTGTACTGTTAAGACACTACTTACTTAACATACTTGTGATCATGGACGTCTTGCCATTATTACATAGATTCATAGATTCAATTCAAATTTCCAAGCGTCTTCTAATTCTATTCTGCTCATTTAGCAGCCCAAATGTTGAGTTTGCGTTTCAGGTCGTCGATGTCCAGCTGAGATGGCATTCGTACCTGTAAAAACAGTAAATGATATTACAAACCAACTCCACAACACCTTGACTTTATTGCGTCATTAACCATGCAATATCAGATTGCGTCATTAGTTATTGAATATCACATTAGGGCCAGTATAAAAGATATATGATAATAATAACAACTATATATAGAAATTTAAAGGATGGTTTTCTGTAATAACATAGGTTATAAACAAGTCATGTGGATTTTCCAAAGGAGAAAAGATATGAAACCTAAAAGAAAATATTCAATTCTCATAATACAGAAAAACTAATACTACTAGAATAATAAAATATAACAAAAATGGATGCATCTACATCGAAAACGAGAATTAGAACATCAACTTAATGACACTAAAAACAATTGCAATTTCCCAATAAAAGTATTTCTAAATCAACTTGCTTAAGTGATCCTGAACAAAACATTTCAATGAACTGCAATATCCCAATAAAACTGATCCTAAATTGATTAACATAACTCACGCTAATTTATGCCGAATTGATTTACCATGTCAATGCAGTATGAGAATGGCTAACACGATATGTGAATAACCAGACAGACACAGAGGAGAAACGAATCCGCAGTTATAACTTATATGTATTACCTTCACTTTGATACTATTAAGTTCCTTGTCTTGATTAGGGGAATTGCAGAAATCAAGAACGCCCAGATTCTCCTCTTCCAGTACCTCAAACAATTTTGGGGAAAGATCAGTAGAACGTTTGAGAGTCATGATCTTGATCAAAAGCTGATCTGACCCGCCTACTTGTTCTATTTTCACTGCTGGCAAACTCGACGGTTGCCAATCAGTCATTTTATTGCTCTGTACGGTCGAACTACCTTTTCTTGATGGGCTTGAAATTATCTCACAAAACGGGGCAGTTGCAGTAAACGTTTCTTTCTGCAAGGTAGAAAAAGCATACCCTCAGACTAAATTTCATGGATAAATTATCTGAAATTCAAATACAGTTAGCTTTTTTCGAAGAAGGAAAAGGAGTCTTTACCTTAATGGGCTTGGGTATTATGGAATAAAGGATTACAAACAGCACGTTTCTTTGTATTTCACTCCGCAGAGGATTTCTGAAACTTCTCTTAGATTTCCCATATTTTCTTCGTCGCAGGTTATGCACTTTATATTCACGATTTTTGCATATGCAATTTGTAAAGTTACATGCTTCTTCAATCCTCCCAAGAGTCAGATCCCATATAAAGCATATATTTATCGACGGTATAGATCCTTGCTATCCAGTATACAAGTCAACTGCTTTTGGTTTATATACCATACCAATCCTGGGTACCCAAGGCGAAGACACGATTCTGTTCGGTGGCATATTTTTGTCTCTATCCTCGGTAGGCACGCTAGCCTGGGCGAAAACATGACTTTGTTCGAGGGCATATTTTGCTTCTATCCTCGCTACCCAGGGCGAAGACATGATTTTGTTCGATGCCTCTCTTGTTTATCAAGAAGCCAACTGGCCTTTTACTTTGATTCCTTCTCACTAAGAAATATCGACGGTGACGATACAGAGACCAACCAAGATTCCATGGAGTTATTTCACATACTTTCGGACTTGTCACCCCATGATAAGACCTACCGCGAAAAGAAAAAGAGATTTCTTATCTTCTTTGATGCTCTGTTTTTTCACCCCATGATCAGACCTACCGCGAAAAGAAAAAGAGATTTCTTATCTTCTTTGATGCTCTGTTTTTCAACTCGCACATGCAGATGGCTGAATTGAACTCTAAGGGCCAGAGATCGGTAGACTGAATATTAATGGTCAGAATGACTGAATCACTTTTTGGATTGGGTAGTTGATATTGTATTACCACACATTATTACAGTCACAAGTAAAGCCGTTGGTCAATGTACAGAGGCACAACTAATCATTTAATTTTAGTTCTGTGAAGATAGTTACCTAGTGAACAAATCCTAAAATATATAATTTTGTATCCATTATTTATACCACATTTTAAGAGTAAATATAAACACAAAACAAATATTACCAGCACAGCCAAGTCAAGTGGTGGGTGAACACTAATAGGTGTAGTTAGTCAATTAGTTTTTTGGGGTAGATCTTGTAACTTGATGTAACTTTAGTAACGTTTGTAACATGTTGGCAAAAAATAATAGTTATAATAAATATTATGGGTGAGATATTGTAACCTGATGTAAAGTTTGTAACATGTTGGCAATAAATAATAGTGATAGTGAATATTATGGAAGAGATCTTGTAAGGTGATGTAACGTTTGT
Source organism: Pseudotsuga menziesii (assembly GCA_001517045.1). Taxonomy (NCBI): domain Eukaryota; kingdom Viridiplantae; phylum Streptophyta; class Pinopsida; order Pinales; family Pinaceae; genus Pseudotsuga; species Pseudotsuga menziesii. The sequence continues at coordinate 170,415 of LPNX010321517.1, read as the reverse complement.
AACATGTCGGCCAAAAATCATAGTGATAGTGAATATTATGGGGAGATTGGTTATCTTTATTAATAAAAAATAATAGTGATGGTGAATATTATGGGGAGATTGGTTATCTTTATTAATAAAAAATTAATTTTCTAGCCACAAAAACAATCTAATATATCTTCCTACCTATCAAAACAATAAAAAAGTAAATATTTAATTATCCATAAAAAAAAATATGTAGGTCAAGAAAAAAACACAAAATTGAATTATCCCCAAAAAATGTTGGCCTTGCACATGGTTTTAAAACCATGTGCAAGGCATTCTAAACAACCCGTGGTTTTATTGTACATAGTTTAGGAGGCTTTGCACATGGTTTTTAAACCATGCGCAAGGCCTCCTAAACAACCCATGGTTTTATTGTAAATGGTTTAGGAGAGCCTTGCAAATGGTTTTAAGACCATGTGCAAGGCCTCCTAAACAATCCATGATTGTAGGAGGCCCTTGCATATAGTTTTAAAACCATGTGTGGGGAAATGATGCAATGTTCTTTCCTAACAAAATAAAAAATATCATATGTTGGCCATAAATAATATTAGATATTAATAATAATAAAATTATATGTGGACCTTAAATAAAAAGATGTGTCTTTTTATTTGAATCAAATCAATGGATACCTAAGAAGATGTTTGCACCTCGAGAGATTTGATCCATCTCAGTGCTTGACAGAGCAGAGCCTAGGATTCGGATTTACGATGATGTAAATATAGTTGGGTATTAAGCAAATACTAAACATTAAACTAATTACCATAGCTTTATAAATATCCAATAAAACAAATACAATTTAATAAGCAAAAAACAAAAAATGATACTAAATATAAAACTTTAGTGACTTATATATTTATAAATAATTAAATAGTGAATTCTCAATTGAAGCTTATTGCCCAAAGAGGCGCTCTACAGCCAAATATGGGCGAGATCTTGTAACGTGATTTAACGTTAGTAACATTTGTAACATCTCGGCAAAAAATAATAGTGATAGTTAATATTATGGGAGAGATCTTGTAACGTGCTGTAACCTGCTGTAATAGTGATAGTGAATATCTTCTTACCTAACAAAACAATAAAAAAGTAAAAATTTAATTATCCATAAAAAAAATATGTGGGTCAAGAAAAAAACACAAAATTGAATTATCAGCAAAAAAATGTTGGTCTTGCACATGGTTTCAAGGCATTATAAACAACCCATGGTTTTATTGTACATGGTTTATGAGGCTTTGCACATGGTTTTTAAACCATTAAAACCATGTGCAAGACATTCTAAACAACCCATGGTTTTATTGTACATGGTTTAGGAGGCTTCGCACATGGTTTTTAAACCATGTGCAAGGCCTCCTAAACAGCCCATCATTTTATTGTACATGGTTTAGGAGGGCCTTGCAAATGGTTTTAAGACCATGTGTAAGGCCTCCTAAACAACCCATGATTGTAGGAGGGCCTTGCACGTGGTTTTTAAACCATGTGTCGGGAAATGATTATTTTTCTAACAAAATAAAAAATATTATATGTCACCCATAAATAATATTAAATATTAATAATAATAAAATTATATGTGGACCTTAAATAAAAATATGTATCTTTTGGTTTGAATCAAATCAATGGATACCTAAGAAGACGTTTGCACCTCAAGAGATTTGATCCATCTCCGCTCTTGATAGAGCCTAAGATTTGGATCAACAAATTCTTGTCACTCATCCAAGAATACTTCCTTTTCCTTATGAAAGTATAATGGTGCTTTCTTTTGTGTCATCAGCCACACTTGCAGTTGTCCATGTTCTGTATTTTGCCCTGCTCCTGTCGCAACACCTCTTCTTGTAATGGAAAAAATATTTGGTTCTCTTGGCTCAATAGAAATTATTTGGATGTTTTGGTTGGGGTTAGGGTTCAGATTCTACACAGGATTGGGATTTCCCACTGTTCGAGAATTCCATTTCAAAATCAATTGTGGACACTATTCAACAGTATGGTAAAATGATTTACATTACGTAGATGTCTTCGCAGGACTTGCACAATATTGATAAAAGTGTAATGGATGTTCATAGTTATAACATATGGTTTGGCCTCTTCCTAGACCAAATAATCCTCCTCGTTGTTTTCCTCGACCTCGAAAATTTCCACCCCCTCTTGGTTGAGGGTATTGTTGCTGCGACAGACACTAATTATGTTGATATTGTTGCTGAGGATAATGTGGTTATTGAAATTGTGTTATTTGATATTGAGCAGGATGATGCTTAGGTTGTGCCCATTTAGCTTGCATCGATTCATAATTCTTCATTAAGTAGGTATCCATTGTTTTCTCTTGTAGCAGTAAAACTTCTCTGCAATATTTCTCATCGTGTCCTACCAATTTACAAAATGTAAAATACAAAGTAGTTTGTGTACTTACAATATTCTATAAATACAAACATTATTTTGATCTATGGTCTCTAGTTTGACATATCCTACTCGAAGGAATCCCTTGGGTGTTTATCGAGTTCGGTGCTCCTGCTACGACATAGTTCATGAGTGTCGGACAATTATCTTTATGGTGCCCCTATGTTTTGCACTTTGTACACCATAAATATTATTGAATTTGTTTTCCTTTCTTGATATCCTGGAGCTGCACCATAATATTATCCATTTGTGAGTAGATCTGCATCATTCCTACGTCAGTTTCTCCAATCAGTGAGGATTCCAGCTTCATGGTTATTTCTAGATCTTTTGTCTACGACATAATATTATGTTGCAACAATGGAATCTGGGTGTGTGGTAACATCACTGTAATAAACCATTCCTTATGTTGTACATCTAACATCTCGAAGCTTACTTTGGCCATTAATGTCTTGAATCTCTGGTCAAAGTCTTAGACAGACTCTATAGGTACCTACTTGATTTTTTTAATCTCTGTAATGCACTGTGAATAATACTTTGGTTTTTTGAATTCATCTATCATTCTCATTCGAATCTGGTCGAGCATTTTCTATGCAACTTCTATTGGCACTATATAAAACTTCATATACCAGTCTAGTGCATGACCTCATAGACTCATGACCATCTGTGCTCTCTTTATGTTCTCATCTTGAATTTTTCGCACAGTCCATACGATTTCATAGAGAAATCATTGTTGCTCAGGGTCTTTCAACCCATTCCCATTAAATATTGGAAACTTAATATATGTTTCAGAAATTATCTTGGATCCTGATAGACTTGGGAAAAAAATGAGTAGTTGGACTCCCTTGTCCACTATTCCCTGCGTTAATGCTATTTATATTTACTGATATACTTGGAGACAAGTTTCTATATCTTACCTCTGGCGATGTATGTGACATTGTAGGTTATTACTATATTCGTTCTCTTGTCTTGGAGTTTCTACTAACTCCTCTCATTCTCGTTCTTCAGATATCAACCAATATTATTCTTCCTCGTCGCAAGAACATTCACCAACATGTGACACGAGCTGGTAGTCTTCTTCTCTATTTGTACTACAACTCCCTCTTCCTAGCAGAGTATTTCTTCTCTTTCTTAACCTAGATATTCTTATGCTTCTTAAACAACCAGCCTCTAGTTAAGTTCCTCTATCTCCAGGGAACATCTCAACTTAGTTTTCTCCATTGGTCACAGAGTTCTTCTACAACATATCCATCCTTCTTCGCACATTTTTAAATTGTTCTATTCATAGGATTCCTTTTTCACATACGATGATATTTATCAAAGTTTTTAGGGACCCCAAATATATTTCCCGAGGTCCTTGGAAAAATATTTGCTCCGCCTCACTGTATTAGGTTATTGTATTGACAACAAACTCAATAATGTATCCCTCCAAAATATTGTCTACCCATAAATCAACAACCCTTGACACAGGGTTTCTCACACTTTTCAGTCACTGAATCAACTAAGGATTCCAGTCCATCGGTGCTACTCACTACAACAAATCCTGGAATTAGTGTCCCATTTAGCATCCCTTTTTAGTGTAATTTTTTTTCACATTTAGTGGTAAAACTAGATGCTAAATGGGACGCGTCATGGACAAAACTTAAAGCGTCTCAAAAACTGCCTTTTTTTGCTTCCTAAATAGCATCCTTTATGGCATCCAAAATAGCGTCTCTTTTTTTACTTCCAGAATGGCGGCCAACTTTTCTTCCTAAACAACGTTGAGGTTTGCTTCCAGAATAGCATTCAAATTTGCTTCCTAAACGACATCGAGGTTTGCTTCTAGAACAACATCCAACTTTTCTTCCTAAACAACATCGATGTTTGCTTCCTAAATAACGTCATATTTTGCTTCCTAGTGAGTGTCTACTTTTGCTTCTTAAATGACACCCTCGTGAACGTCATATTTGGGTCCTTAATAGAACCATGTTAGCATCCATTTTTTCTACCATTTTAGTATCCCATTTTGCACCATGTTTTACTTCCAAATATGTGCCAATTTTCGCTTCCAAATTTGCATCAATTTTTGCTTCCTTTTTTGCATCGTGTTTTGCTACCAAAATGACGCCAAATGTTTCTTCTATTGTTGCACCATATTTTGCTTCCTATGTAGTGCCATATTTTTCATCCAAAGTAATTTCTTATTTTTTTACCATATCAATGCCATGTTTGGCTTCATCATTAGCACCACGTGTTCCATCCTTTTTAATGCCTAGTTTCACATCTCTCATGTTTTGGTCACTAATTTAGTCGTTTTTAGTAATTTTATATACAAGTTTTTGTCATTTTGTTTGGTCACCTATCTCTTATTTTTTTCTTACTAATTTAGTTGTTTTTAACCAATATTTACGCCGTTAGGCGTTTCTCTCCGAAGAAGTTCGGAAAACCACTGTTCACTTTCGTCTATGGAACCAATCGGATTTTGACGCGTGTTTCTCGTTTTCCTGTTGAGTTTTTGGTTTACCCGCTGTTTCCTACAGTTTTCCACCGCCTCGGACAATGCTTACTCGTGAAGTTTCCCCTGCCTGTCCAATTTCCAGAATTTTTTTCATGGTCATTCTCGGTATGGGCACGGCAGGACATGGCTGTGGTGAAGGTGCCCAGGATTGGAAAAGATGCTGCTGCCAAAGCCATCCGCAGCAAAGTCATCAAGGAATGGGGGCTCCGGGGAGACAGGAGATGATTACAGACCTCTTATTTTGTGAAGTATTGCTGCAGAGGATTTAGTGTTTGTTTGATGATTCGTCCTCTGGTTCGTCCCAGCTTTGGTCATGAGGTTCAGAACACAACGGGCACAACTGATCTGCGGTGGATGGAAAGTTCCCTTGCACGAAGGCTGTGTATGGGAAGGGGACGGACCGTGCTGTGTATGGGAAGACGATGGACTTTAGAGAAAGCTCTGCGGCCAATCGCAGAAGAGCACAGTCTCAGTGATGGCTAGCTCATGGATGGCCTTCGCCCTACTTTTCCAGCGGCTAGTGGCTTCAAAGCGGGGGGATAATGAAAGATTTGCGTGGGGAGAGTATTGAAATTTTCCTCTGTCGCTTTCAAAATCTTCTTGGGGTTTTGCAAATCAGAGAATTGTTCATGGGAATCTTCATGTCTAAATTTATTCAATAGCTGTTAAAATCGTGAACAACCAGTGTATAACATTTAGTTTTCTTGTTTGTTTCTTTCCTGGCAGAATCATTACAGGGGGCTGATGCCCAATGCCCACTGGCCGTCAATCATTGGTCATCTTGATCTTGATATTTGGAGGAGGCAGTTCATGTAATAAACCACTGGAATCCATACCCAAGCTAGCAAACATAGATTTTCCAGAAACCCCAGGAAAAACATAGGCTATCACTCTATTAGATATAAAACAGCAGCAACAAGTAGGCCTTGTCCTGTTGCTCTACTCTTTGAAGATCTAGAAACCAGACCAGTAAAACAAAGTACTTATCTTGTTATCTGGTTGTAATTGGAAGGATAATGAAGGAAGGGGAAATGCCAAAAGAGAAGGATGCTTTTCTCTTGGGCAAAGGCAAGTACAAGTTCTGGGCATTGGCCATAATCACCGTTTTAGCATTCTGGTCCATGCTCTTAGGCAGTGCAAGCCTCAAGTGGTCTGCTGGAAATCTCATGCTCTTCAGTGACGAGCTTGACAAAAGATTACAGGATGAATTTGATGTTTTGGTAAGTTAGAGCAACATATTTATTCACAGATCTATGCCCAAACCAAGTTTAGACTCGTGGATCTTGAACTTTCAAACTGTTGGGTATGCCTGTAACAAAATTCATATACTTCGGTAGGAATGGTAGCATGATTTCGATTGTTGGGTTTTGCTTTAAGTTAAGTCTTGGTACCGTAGCGAATGGGTTTCATCGGTATTGAGTACCGTAGCATATAAATTCCATTAAATGTCATTGAAATTGCATCCTTTTGGTAGTTTTTGTCATGTAAATTTAAACATAATGTAGTTGAATTTGGGGCTGAAATTGATTCTGGATGTCGCTGTGGTTGGGGTGGCAGGAGATAGAGGCCAGGGAGAAGGTAGTTTGTAAACATCATCCAATTTAACTATGAATATTGGTCACTTCCAAAGCAGTTACCAGTAAGTTGTATGACTATCCATGTATGACAAAAGAAAGAGAAGTCTGTGGTAGCAAATAAAGTCTGAAATGTATTGTGCATCCAAGACATGTTATGTATTATTGATTATATGACCAATCTTAATCCAATACGCTTATCAAACAATGTGTTCAATAGCACGCAGTTTTGGAAGTCAATCTTTTATGTAACCTTGCAGAAGATGTGAATTATCAGCAGCTAACTATATTGGACAGTCTGCAAAAAGGTGTAGCAGTAGAAAAAATGAGGAACAAGTAAATGTATTGTGTGTGTCAAACGATGTTTTCAGACTGTCATATATTGAAAACTCATAACAATGTTTCCACTTCTAAGGCAACTTAAAGTATAAATTAGATGACAGTACCAGCATTAAAAGTGTTTATACACAGTCTGATATGTACCCTTTATTAGTAAGTAAACACCAGTTAGGAACAATGATTGAAGTGAACTATTGCTAACCCCTTTTTAACACACTTTTTGGGTATATGTTTGTAGGTGTTTGGGCTGTTTAAAGTTTAGAAAGGCTGCAATAATTTTTTCCTAGTGTGGATAAGTTGTTTGCAGTTTGCAATTTCGGTTGTGTTTCTATTCCTTGTTATGGGGTTGTTTGTGGGAATACTATTCCCTTTTTACTGATGATAGCTGTTTTAACATGTGGAAGGAAAATATCTCATATTCTTGAAACTGTTGTTCATATGCAGGTCAGGATGCCGGAAACAGACAACACTGAGAAGATTCAATACCTCCATTACTTTCTGTCTATGGCTCTTCCTGTGCTCAAGCAGATCCAGATGGTTATTTGAGACAGGATGTCGGCCCAGATGGTTGCGTGCATTACAGTGGAGGCAATATCAATATTGGAAAAGCTGCACATTAAAGGTATGCTTTAAGGTAGCTTTTGTGGCTTATTGCAATGATTCATTTCTTTACATAAATACTAATAGTTATGATTTTCCATTTTAGATTTGTCCATGGAGATATTAAGCCAGAAAATTTCTTAATGGGACAGCCTGGTATCTCAGATGAGAAAAAACTGTTCCTGGTAGATCTTGGTTTGGGTAAGTTTTATTTTATTTACTTTAAAGTCTTACACCTAAAAAATTGTATTAGATAGCTTCACGTCGCTGTCTTGGTATTCACTTATTATTCATACCCCATTTGGATTACATGATTTCAATTTTCAAAATGACATTATGATTAAACCGTGTCAAATGTCTGTCATTCAAATTTCTATCGATCTATTTTAAAAGGTGTGGAGAGAAATTTCAACTTTAATCAGTAATACTGAAATTCCTTGTATTTAATTTTAGGCATTGCCTTTCTTTTTTTTAAGTTTCGTTATTTTAAAAGATTTGGAGAGAAATTTCAAGTTTAATCAGTAATACTGAAATTCCTTGTATATTAATTTTAGGCATTGCCTTTCTTTTTTTAAAGTTTCGTTATTTGATTTTTAAGAAATAACCCGGGGATTCATATTGTTTCTTTTTTGTTGCAAGCTTGGGGCTTTTGCATTCAAATTTCACCCACAGTGTTATTTTAGAGGATTATAGCACTTCTGTGAATAGTTTTCAAAATATATATCATTAAGGATAAAAGAATTACCAGATAGAACTCAGCATATAAGAATAATCATTTGTGGAGGATAAAGTATGTTGTAGATATCATTTTTTCTCCATACCATCTAATTCTCATTTGATTTAGGTATATCTCAGAGAGAGGAAAGGAGTTGAACATGTGACTGGTTGACTCCCTTGATTATGATCATCTTTTGCTGAGGATCTTCAATTTTAAGGATATTTTGCTCTCTATGTAAAATCATTCTTGTTCATCCATTCAAATTTCATAAGATACAACTTGCTACACAACTGGACAAATAATTTGAATTTAATTAAATATTCAGCAGGACTCTGCATTGCCAAAACAAAAGATCAACATTATTTATGGATAATTCAGAATTAAGGAAACAAAAACTGAACAAATCACTACTGTTCTACATTAATCAGCATCCTATATTATTTCTACGTACACCACTAATGTATTTTTGTTATCCAGCTTCAAGATGGAAGGATGTATTGACTGGTAAGCACGTTGACTATGACCAGAGGCCAGCCATATTCAGGTTAGTGTTTGCATTTGTGAATTCCTATGATATTAAATTTATGTTTAATTCTGCCTCCTCTCCCCTAGATATGAACTAACATTCTGTTTTTAATCAGGGGAACTATACGGTATGCAAGTGTCCATGCCCACCTAGGTAGAACAGGAAGTAGAAGATATGACCTTGAGTCATTGGCATACACCTTGATATTCCTTCTTCGAGGTAGGCTACCTTGGCAAGGTTACCAGGTAGTTCAAGAATTTAGTATTTTGGTACCATGCTTTCAAGATAAGGTCCTCTTTTAGCCTTAGGTACTTGTAAGGAGTGTTTCTCTCTCGATCACCCATTTAGGCATTTTTGTACTTTGATTTAATGCTTTTTTTCATGGATATCTCCTTTTTCTGGGTTATAGAGTGTTTGTTAGGGCATTTTCCCATGAGTGAAGTCAATCTGGAAGTTAACATTGGTATCCGGCTGCGTGGATGACCTGATGCAGCCTTACTAAGTCACTGTGAGAACATGGGTACATAATTAGCACGGAATTATATTAGACTCCTGAGTTATCCAGCACAAAATCGGAAAATAAATGGAAACAAAAGACAAAAACACTACTTACCCGAATTTATCATAACTCAGTTTATAGGAAGCGACCCTTAGAGTGGATAATGTTGACATGGTGTCTTTCAATAATGTTATATTCAGTCTTTCTTGACATTTCTTTCTATTTCTTTGGATTGCTGCTACTGTTTGTCATTCGCCGTGCACACCCAAAGGCAAATTGTGTACTATGTACAAGGCACATCCCTAAGGGTTTCATCTTGGTTGTTGGTGAAGATGGCAATGTATCTATCACGTGGACCCTGAGTGGGGACATCTAATGGACCCTGCTTGGGGACATCTAATGGACTCTTTCATCCCATGCACATCGTGTTTTGTTTTTTATGCATTCAATAAGGTCATGGTCTCTTCATCCTTGCTGGGGTAGTTTCTCTCCATTTTGGCCTGTGGCTGCAGCAGGGTCTTTCTTTATTTGGAGTA
>LPNX010321517.1:126467-160345 GCA_001517045.1 Pseudotsuga menziesii | reverse complement strand
CTGTGGTTGGGGTGGCAGGAGATAGAGGCCAGGGAGAAGGTAGTTCGTCATATGTGGGATATATACATACACAACCCTCGTCTGAAACTGAGCAGTTTCTAGCAAGAAGCATTTCAGGTTGCATATGAAGAACTGGAGAGTGAAGTTCAATGAGCTAGGGACCATGCCATTTCAGAAATCGCGAAGATGTCTCTCAGATTGGTTGAGATGGATCCCGTTCCTCCAAAAATGGTATGTTTTTCGATCACCCATTTAGGCATTTTTGTACTTTGATTTAATTCCTTTTTTCATGGTGGAGCTTGGGCTGTGGGAGCGTAAGCTACACAAAGTTCCAGGAATGGAGACATGCCATCTCTATTGTAAAACCATAACATTATTAACCTAACCATGAGGAGCATTAAAACTCATTAAGCTTGGGCTGTGGTGGCCTTGGCCCAGTTATGAAGCTTACAGCAACAAAATAAGACCTTCTGGGAACCATAAGCTGAACCTGAATTGCAATCAAGATTCAGAATACTGTAGAAAGGATCAAACATAAGGAATAACGAGGACCGTGATAAGTCTAAATTAGACTCATGAGAGATTTGCACGAATCGGTTTTAGATGGATGTTTGGGGCTGGGCATTAGGTGCAATGCATCAGGATCCGAGTAAGCTGATGGTGACTCAAAAGACCACAGGAGAAATCATATCCTCAAAATTTGGTTTGTTCTCAATGAAGTCTTTCCAACTTCCATTTAATGAAATGCTCCTTGGCATGCATTAATATTTCCAACTGTGGTGCTTCAACCTAATTGTCTGGCTTGGCTAAAATTTTAGCCATGTCAAGCAATGTGGCATCTCTACCAAGGTTCCTTATTCTTAGTTTCTTTCGGTAATGGATGGACTTTGATATGGTATTTTTTCAGGCTTTTAGTTTTGCTCTTATGCAGTTTCTCATTTTTGTTCTGCAACTAACTTTCAATTTTTTTCATTCTTATTGCCGCCATAAGAACACAATTGAAACCTAACATCATCTTCTAGAACTAATGCTCTTATTACTGAGTTTCAGCACAGCCTTATGCTTGCAACTTGCTATAGGTTAAATGTTGTGTTCATGTTCAATTCTACTTTGGATTGTTCTGCAACGAACTTTCAATTTTTTTCATTCTTATTACTGCCATAAGAACACAATTGAAACCTAAAATCATCTTCTAGAACTAATGCTCTTATTACTAAGTTTCAGCACAGCCTTATGCTTGCAACTTGCTATAGGTTAAATGTTGTGTTCATGTTCAATTCTACTTTGGATTCAAATCACTTTTTATCCTCCCTGTTTAAAATTCTTCTAGAACTTCAACTTCAAACACCAAAACTCCAAACCTATGTCCTGTCTCCTTATATATACTCTTCTTATTTGTTGCTTATCAAATGTCAACCTACACACTTAGTTTTGATTTTGGGTAGTATAACCAGATTTCCAGCACATTACTTAAAATTTATGCATGAGGACACACACTATAGTCTTCAACCTTTCATCTTCATTAGCAATGTGATTATATTTCCTAGTACCTGCTAACACCGTAGTCGTTTTTCTTAAATATCCAGAAATACCTAATTTATTGTGTAGGGTCATCGTTTTATTTATAAATAACCACTTCATTTCTGTTGGGAAACAGTTTCTATTTTAATAGCTATCCCATTTGTGCCATTTTGTACTTTATGTTGTATTACGCAATGTTTTAACTTGGATATTATTTAGTTTTTAAATTAAACCAAACTTCATTTAGGTCATTTACTATTGATATATACTGTACGTTGGTTCCATTCGACAGGTTTATTTGCATTATATATTATGTTTTTTTGTGTTTGTAGCATTGACCTACAAGGTATCTGTGATGTTATTATTTGGTGCATTATGTTGCATTTTATTTTATTTTGAGATGGAGCTAAGCTTCATTGATGCTGCTTCTAATGTTAAAGTGCATTGTGTGCTATGTGTTATATATATTGTTTGGGATTGATACAGAGTATTCATGCACACCAATAAAAATTTTCTCTCATTTGGTATTTTTGTTTGGTCAATCCCTTTTGATGGCAACCAAGCTTCAACTGGGGTATTTAACATGTAAAAGTTCTCTAGTATGCAATCATTTCAACCGATGTGTACTGCATTGACATGACCTCACTCCTTATAAATACTTGTTCAACTGTATTATCGTGGGAAGTATGTCTGCCAGGTACTCAAACTTACACTAGGCTGCCCAGACCTATTTCTACCATGTTTTATTTCCTTGTATTATTGTATTTTTGTGAGTCATTGCACACATCTCCATTATACACCATCTTATTTACATTTACTCTATTCTGTGTTGTATTCATTTCCTTTAATTTCCTGTTCATATTGCACTATTATGTAATTACTAATAAGTAATAATATTTTTGCAAGTGTTTTAGCATTGGATTTGAATAATGAACAGAGGTTTTGATGGATTTACTGTTTGATTATGAAGCATACTGCACTGGTCTCCTGCTGGCACGTTGTGTGTTGAACAGCTTGAGATGGATGAGGAATATGTTGGCAACAAGGAGGTATATGCAATCCATTCTTTTAATTGTTTCTATGGTTTCTAATTACAAACGCAAATTTTGATGATGTATTTCGAAACCATGTAGTCCAAGAATAAGATAATTCATTTTTTGGATTGTGATGAGCTAAAAAAGAATATTGCATTTGGCAGTTCTGTTTCTCATCATTATAGTTATTTGGTATTGTGTCATATTTGGTAACCGACTTTTTTAACCATGGGATACATGGGATGTTTTGTTAATTTCAAATTATATATGCCTTCATGTTAGCTTATTTAGAATTATGTGGGATTAAAGTTTGTACTGATTTGTATGCCAGGCCACTGGCGAGGACTACAGCGTTGAACCAAATGATGCCAGGAGGCCATTTAGAGCTTTGTTGGATGTCGGTCTCGTCAGGACCACCACTGGCAACAGAGTTTTTGGAGCTCTGAAGGTCAGTAACCTGTCCATTGTTTTTTACATTGAATTAAATGTTGTAAAAGTGATTTCAGTTATTTGATAAGGAAATTAACTTATGAAGAGAGAAAGGAAAAATTGATTGCTCAGTTGAACGCTTTGAATAATGCTGAGGATGATGAATAAATAATTACAGTTATTAGCTCAGTTGTATTTTCTCTTCCTTATTGGTGAATTGCAGGACTTATAGACTAGTAATACATTATGAAGATTTTGTTTTTTCAACCAAGTTCTTAAGATTGGCTGGCTAAAATCTGTTCTGGCTATAATGCTATTTAATTTTGGTAGGATAATGTGTTGCTGAGATAGAGATTGTGAATTGAATTTATAACTTTTTGAGTTATTTTACAAGAAGGCATTCAAGGTTTGGTTTGGTAATTGCTATTGGAAATGGTATAAATATTCTTTCCATCAAAATTAGTTATGTGTTACTGTTTGGCAACTTCAAATTTAATCCCAGAGCTACCATTATTTCTGGTGTGGCAGGTTTGGTATGTAAATAGTCATAGCTTACATCCTCCACTCTACCACGATAAACGCAGGCTACCCAGGCAATGGTAGAGTAACTACAAAAAAAAACAGATTAACAAAGGCAAAATCGTATTCCTGTTCATTCCCACCATACTGCTAAAGTATCCATTTCCATCACTAAGCTTACTCTCTTAATTCTTTGGACAAGTTAAATACTTTCCCTCTAAAATTTAGGAATAGTAACAGTCTCTAATAGGTTACAATACTACGGATACCACCTATTTCCCATCACAGTTTATTTAAATAGAAACCAACAGACTCCTATTGATGCATTTGCAGAAAGAATACCATAAAGACATAAGTGCTGTAGCCATTGAAACCCCTGCCACAGAACTCAGCTTGGGTAACAGCGATAGACAGTAGTGAATAGAACTGAAAATGAGGATACAGTAAGATTGCCTCATGGGTTTACAACTTCTGCACAATGTTTGGTGAAATTTCTTTAATGATTGTCCACCAGTAACCATATAAACTATGTGCACACCAACTTCAACCATCAAATTCAGGAGAACAAGAATCCATAGGCCAACCTTCTCTCCAAATGCATGTTGTGCTAACTCGTGATATCGATCGAAGCGCTTTCCCGGGACGATCTCATGCATATGTACCAGCTGCCAGAGTGTATATAAGGTAACCAACCAAGAAATCACATGTACCAAAATGCCTGGACCCCTGCACATGAAAAGGACTTCATAATATGCCAAACCTTTTGCAGTATGTTTAATAATAGACACATGTTTCCCATAAAGAAAAGAGGTATATCCTATGTTCAGAGACGCAACAGTTGTAACATTTAAATAGCATATACGAGCCTTATAGAAAAGATCTAAGAACATGTATGAACCTGGTAGCGCCCAGAGGTTTTCAAACCCTTGAGGGTATTCAGTCTAGGATTGTGTGACTCGGCGGTTTTAATTCCTCTCAGCGCTACACTGATCAGGGATTTAATCAGGTGTTTGTTAATTGTTTACTATTATTATGGTGTCCATGAACCACATATTTATTTCCTTTAGGAGAATTTCATGTATTTTTGATAAGGCCTTTGTTATTGAGAATCACTATTGTTCCATTATTGCAGTTTAGAATGACAAAATCAATCCATCCACTTCAGTGTCTATGTTAGGATTTGTTTGCTTACCATCCTAAGAATACCATTTGTTCATTTGTTTTCTGAATGTTGCATATGCTTTGTTGATTATGTAGCAACAAAATGGAAGGAAATCTCTACTGGGTTGCATGTAGAATATGATCAAAGGCCAGATGTATTCAGGTATGATCTTTTACTTGGAAATGATGACTGTTGATGTATTTTGAAACCCCAATTATTACATTATATTAATTTTATTATTATTTAATTCATTGCAGGGGAACTGGTTGATATGCTAGTGTCCATGCTCATTTAGGGAGAACTGGAAGTAGGAGAGACGATCTTGAGTCTCTGGCTTATACACTTATATTTCTTCTTCGAGGACGTTTGCCTTGGCAAGGATACCAGGTTATATTGTAGTCGCTGACTTCCAAGCATTTTTATCATATCATAAGTTTGGTATCCTTTATTTTGTATAAATTTTTCTTATAAATACATATCTCATTTGTTGACAGGGTGACAACAAGAGCTTCTTGGTTTGCAAGAAAAAAATGGCCACATCCCCAGAGATGTTGTGTTGCTTTTGTCTTGGAACCTTTTAAACTTTTTCTGGAATATGTGGTGAATTTGAAATTTGATGAAGAGCCCTATTATGCAAAATATATTTCACTTTTTGATGGGATCATTGGGCCAAATCCAGCTGTTAGGCCAATAAATACTGATGGAGCTCTGAAGGTACTGTTGGTTTTCTTAGGAAATCCTATTTTTGAAATGCAAGTAGGAAGCTCTCTAATGTGTTTTTAATTTGGTTAAGCTTGTCTACCAGGTTGGTCAAAAGAGAGGTAGGTTGACTATTGAGGAAGATGATGATGAGCAGCCCAAGAAGAAGGTTCGGCTTGGTATTCTTACTACATAATGGATCAGCGTTTATAATGCTCGGCGGCCAATGAAACAGAGGTGTGTGTCTTGGACAAGGTTGTCAGTTTGGTTTTCAGCATTATGTTGTTATAACTTCTTCACGTTTTATGTCTATGTTTGTACTTGTCATTTGATTATTAGATTTCATTAGATGACAATATTATTTTGCTCCTATATTGGTTGAAAATGTTGAATTTTTTTCTAATCTGCATTAAATTGTGT
The DNA here is from genome assembly GCA_001517045.1 of Pseudotsuga menziesii. Lineage (NCBI taxonomy): Eukaryota > Viridiplantae > Streptophyta > Pinopsida > Pinales > Pinaceae > Pseudotsuga > Pseudotsuga menziesii. The sequence goes on along the minus strand of LPNX010321517.1, from coordinate 154,561 downwards.
ATCTGAGATGATACTTCAGGTTGTAAATTAAATATTACACTTTATTGACATTGCTAGTAATTTCAAGTTCTGAAATCAAATTTTCTTTCTATGCTATGGCCAGATACCACTATAATGTGGCTGATACAAGACTTGCACAGCATGTTGAGAAAGGAAATGAAGATGGTCTTTTTATAAGTAGTGTAGCTTCATGCTCACATCTGTGGGCTCTCATTATGAATGCAGGAACTGGTTTCACTGCACAAGTTTATGAGCTTTCTCAGTGCTTTCTTCACAAGGTTATCTTTTTTATGTGCTTTATATAAAATGTGTACATGCATGTGTTAAGCATCATTAGTTGTTGTACTTATTACTTCCTACTTTTTTTTAGGAATGGATCATGGAACAATGGGAGAAAAACTATTACATAAGTGCGATTGCAGGGGCCAACAATGGGAGCTCCCTAGTAGTAATGTCTAAAGGTAAGCTTCTGTAAATGTTTTCAATTGTCAAAGTTTGATAGTTCAATAGCTGGTGGGTATATTAACCATTAATCTTTTGTGTGTTCCAGGCACACAGTACACACAACAGTCATACAAGGTCAGCGATTCTTTTCCATTTAAATGGATAAACAAAAAGTGGAGAGAGGGGTTCTATGTAACTTCTATGGCTTCTGCAGGAAGTAGATGGGGTGTTGTAATGTCTCGAAATGAAGGTTTTACAGATCAGGTACAGAATGCAACTGTGTAGAGAATAATACAGTTCTGTTGCCTTTTTTGGATTCATGTAGCTGATTTTAGTAATGACTTCTATTTGTACCACAGGTTGTTAAACTTGATTTCCTATATCCTAGTGAGGGGATCCATAGACTGTGGGATCATGGTTATCGTATCACTGCAACTGCAGCAACATGGGATCAGGCGGCTTTTGTTTTGAGTGTTCCTAGATGAAAGCCTACAGATGAAACCCAGGAGACTCTTTGTACATCAGCATTTTCGAGTACTCATGTTAAGGTAAAGCAAAGTCTATTTATTGACAATACCTACAGTTTTTGTTTTCCATCTTGCAACTTACAAGAAAATTGAAATGTTTTGTCCTTGCAAGAAAAGTGGGCTAAGAATCTATATATTGCTTCTGTTTGTTATGGCCGCAAAGTATCATGAAGTGCCAATGTGCTGAATTTTTCTGATGTAAGCCTTGGTGCCTCTGCCTTGTGCATACAGCTGATCCCTTTTCACATATCTTTTGTATGTTGCAAGTTTGTAAAATTCAAAAATTCCCTGAAAGGTGATTTTTGATCAAGTTGTGCAGATTAAGGAAATTTTGATTTGCAAGCTTGCTGCCTATATTCGTAAGCTCATGTCATCTCATCTTATTGATGCTCAATATAAAAAGGAAGTTAAATTTTCATTAGATACATGTGTATGGTAGAAACCTTTACATTACTGGCTCCCCAGTACATCAGTCTATCTGATTATCAAGCTGAGGTGTGAGTACTTATCTTTAAACCTGTGTATAGTACGAAATAAATCATGATAAGCCATTACAGATACATGGCAAATTTTCTATATTCCATTGTTATTATGTTTATTATTAACCATGCAAGGAGAGTTTTAATTGTAGGCAAATTATGCCTGTAGACATTCAGCACTTATGGTATAGCTAAAACTACACAATCATTATAATAATATTCAGCAATTGACATTTTTTACATCTTATTATTGGATTTGAATTTTAGCACGGTAATTGTTGAGCTGTCCAAGTAAAAGTTGAGTAGACTACTTTTTGATTTGGACCTAATTTGTTTGTAGCAAGTCCAAAACTAGATTATCATTTAATAGAATTTTAGCACGGTAATTGTTGAGCTGTCCAAGTAAAAGTTGAGTAGACTACTTTTTGATTTGGACCTAATTTGTTTGTAGCAAGTCCAGTACTGGATTATCATTTAATAGAAACAAAAATGCAAACAATAAATGGTAAAAGCAGGGAAATAAATTTTACTGTCTTTGAATTGAAATGAATATAACATCAATGTCAGTTTTCTCATGCAAGTTTGATTTTTGAAGCAGTTCCTAGATTTGGTTATATGGCACATAGATCGAGGAGTACTACTGCAGCTTCTAGGAGTGGAGTAAATCATATGAAAGTAGCATGGCCATTTTCTATGCAGGAAACAATTTGTAGTTTCATTAAACCTCGAAAGCCCAATCTTTTGAGACTTGGACAAAAGTAGTAATGCAAATATTACTAATGTATTAGAAAATATTATGCATATCATATTTCCAAAACATTAAAAGCTATTCCAGTTTTATACCTCATTCGTTGAAGCCATGCTACTCTAAATGGAAAACACAGCAGGAACATTATCGAGTTTTAATAACAGAAAATACAAAGAGTACAATGCGTTTTAATAATAGAAAAATACAAATAATTTGCCTTTCGATAGATGGCAGAGTGCAGAAATTAAAGAAGGTCGATATTATAAATTTGCTATAAAAAGTTGCCCTAGCGGTCATGAAGATATTTCCAATAGAAAGAAAAAGTAGGTTCACCTTTTTTGTATCTATTTGTGTTCTTTGCAACTTTTGAGTGGTCTGTACTTATTTGAGGTGTTACTTGGACAAGCAGACAAGAGGTCCATATATTCACAAAAGCATAGCATAAACAAAACCAGGAATAGCATGAACAACAAATCTAGACCTTAGTAATCAAGAAAATCAGAGAGATGGTACATGCAGCACAAGCAACACTTCTGGTGGGCATTGTTTCTGAGATTTGGCGAGTTTATTTCACAGAACACTGTTTGACTGTAATGAAGGCTCAGATGGAGCTCATAGGCAAAATTATCCAATTGTTCATTCTGACTTACTGCTGCTACCAGATAATTGCATCAAAAGCTCAAATTTTGCAATTTTGTTTCTGGAACAAAAGCCTGAATTTGTTAGAGCAAATGAGAGTGCCCAGTGTGAGATCAACAAACACTTTGTGCATGCTTTTGTAGAGAAGCCAATCAGAATCTCTGTTACATTTTTTTTGTTCAACAACCCCTATATGACATCCAATAGATATTGTATCCGAATATTTGCAAGATATCCAATATATATTGTATCCGAATATTTGCTAATTCCAGGCATAAAACATTGTTGAAAAAAGATATGGATCTTGTTACAAGGCAATATTGAGCACCTTGCTACTTCCTCATTGAATTCAAGATACACATATTGAAATTGCATTGAATTCACCATACACATGTTCAAATTGCAAACGTGCAAATGCTAAATAGGCCTTTTTCTAAACTAACTCCTCATCATACAGGCCTTTTTCTAAACTATCAAACATTTTCCAAATAAATTGGCTTGTTAGGTTATAGTGGTTAGGCAGACTACCTGTTCTCACTTACCCGCTAACAATTACCTTCACGGCGTATTATTGCACCTTTCTTGGGGCAATTGCTAGTATAGTATCATTAGGGCATGGAGGAATCGAACCACCAACCTCTTGCTTGTAAGGTAGGTGCTCTTCCATTGAGCTAAAACCCTTTAAGAATTTGGGAACCTAGCTTACAGAGTCCTCTATAATGGAAAAAAAGATTAATACACAATTGTGAGTATCTAATGGTCGACAAAGGATGATAGATTGTATTATCTTCAACACGGGATTGATTACGTTCCTTGGTTCTCTATATATCATTATCCTATGATTGTAAAGTTTCTATCATTACAGTACCAACATCTACAACTTGTGAGGCAGTAGCATCACCTTTTTCCAGTGATCTGGTGGTATCATGGGCCTAACCTGATTTTGTGTCATCAACTAGTTGAGCCCTCTATAAATGAGAAACAAAATTATCCTCAATTCCTAATTCTATTGTAGTGCCACTCATTCCTCTAAGTTGATAACTATCATCAACCCAACTACTCAAATGATTTATTGGTTTCCCACTTCAAAGTGTTCAGTAAATATAATCCAAATGGGACGGATCTGAAGTACTTTCAATATTAATCTATGCTACAACCCTATCGTTCTCTACAATCATAGACACATTACATTATATATTTCCTTAAACTATGAATTCTAAAGTTCAAATCCAAGAAAAAAAATTTATAATCTAGCAGATGTTCAACAACCATAAATTTTAAAAATTACATATTGCTCAACGAAAAATTGATCTAAATGGGGTAAATCAATATGGCGTACTAGTCAATATGGCTCAGTCACCAAGTGTGAAAACCACAACCATGACACTCAACCCCACATACAATAGCAGTTAATATGAATCAGTCACTAAGTGTGAAAACCCCAGCAGTGATACTCAACACCAAAATTGGTACAACTGTAGCAAGGCAAGATAAATTTAGAAAACATAACTTTAATCTCTTTTAACTTTAACACTCTGATGGTCACTATGTTAAAGTTGGTCCTTGATATCCACTTAATCAAATGCAATTTACAAAACATAAACAATAATATAGTACAAAAAACAAAATAATGACCGGCAACTAATAAATAACAATGCCGGTTCATATCTGGTTTGAATCAGCCTTATACTCAGATACTTTTAGGATCAAATATTATCACTAAAAGAACAAAGATCAACAATGAAACAATTGACATGCATTGAGAGAGAAAGGGTTAGGAATAAGGTTAGGCACATATAGTAGTAGTCAATATGACTCAGTTACCAAGTGTGAAAACCCCAACAGTGATACCCAACCCCAAACATAGTTAGGCACTAGCAAGAACACAACCATTTCAAGAATATTAACACAAGTCACAACTGAGATCTTAGCAACCCAACAAGGTCAATTCAGAGTCCTAACAACCCACAAGAATCATATCTTTGTACAAACACCTCATAGAGGTCACAAATCAAGTTCAATGAGCACACACAATGGTCACAGCCCAGTACAGGTGAGATCCAAGAGTCATAGCTCAAGTCTAAACAACCCCAAGTCCCAAGGGTCATGATCCGCTCTAACAAATAGCAGAAGGGTCACATCCTAAGTTTGGGAAAGCAACAGTGATCACGACCCAATCTAAGAAGTCACAAAAAAGTCACGACGTGTCCAAGAGGGCTCAAAAAAGTCATCAATAGTCACAACCTGCTAGAGAAAGCATCAACATTCTATGGTTCAGTTAAGGTAAGGTCAAATAGTCACTGCCTACCCAAGAAGGGTTTTACCTAGTCATGACCCAGCTCAAGAAGGGTTCCACATAGTCATGGCCTAACTAGCAACTCAATCATAGTTCAAATCTAAGGGGATTAGATCAGTCACGTCCCAACCCTAAGGGGATTCTATTAGTCACAACCCTTAACAGAAAGGTGTCTATTAGTCATGGCCTCCCCAAGAAGGGCTTCTATTAGAATTAGCATCCTACAAAAGATTATGCCAATCTCAAGGAAGATAAACACATGTCAAGGAAACCCTTAACAAGCTGAGAAGATTGAGACGACTTATTCATAATAGAAACAACTTGAATAGGAAGATGAAAACACTAGCAGGCTGAGAGGAGAGGTGGTGGCAGCTCAGAGATAGAAACAAAACCCTAGACGTCAATCTATTAGCATCAGCAAATCCTAGACAGGTGAAAGATCATATCTTCAAATTTCTCTTGTGAACACACTCTCTAAAATGAAATTCAAGACTTGAATTTATAATCTTAACAATCATTCTAGAAAGGTTAATCCACAAACCCCTATCTTTTAGGGTTGTTACCAAACATAACATAAAATAATGTTAAGTTGACTTAGGATAGGGTACTAACAGTCAAGTGGTCATATAAAATAAAAAAAATAAGGTTAAGTCATCATACCAAAGGTTCTCATGGTACCATATACAAAAAGGGTGCTAGGACCAAAAGGAACATAAGTCTACTAAGCATTAAAACAGGGTGGAAAGGAAACCCCCATACCCATAAGACCAGGGTGTACAATAAAGGTGGGGAAACAACCCCTTTTACCCATAGGATTGACAAGACCAAGGACATTAATCTTTTATCTCTCAAGGTATATTGTCATGTGTGTTCCATACAATTTTATCATCATTGTATAAGGAGAATTCATGACAACATGTATTGTGACTTCTCAAATACACATTATAGGAGGTCTATACAATGAAAGGTTTTTTTTCAATATATTTCTATCTCATAACTTGCGGCCATGAGCTTGTACCTGTGCACTATCTTTAACATGTATTGACACTTGCTTGTCTACATCCCTGTTTGGATTCAGAATACAAAAATAAAGCTTTTGGTCTAGCTTATCTGGAGTGGGATGTAGGAAAATAATGTCATTCTCTTACTAAGGTGAGAAAGAAAATCATAACCAAATATGTTTTGAGGATGCAGACTCAAAAAAATTCAAATATACCAGCATCCTAGAGCATTTGGAGACCTTACACAGGTACAAGTTCCTTGGTCATGAAATTGTGGATAGCATTCCCAAGTTATGAGATAAAAATATATCAAAAAACACACTTCAAACTGTACAAGCCTCCTATTATGTGTATTTGCTTCAAACTAGGATAAATTACTTCAACAATGTTTACCAATTTCACAAACCTCAATAGAAAGATCCATCATATATATAATGAAAGTACTGGATATTTAAAAGCCATTGACCACAATAATATTTGGCAAAATAAGGTCTGTTATAATTTATCTCATAGCTGGAATCTTCACAAAAATGATAATTGCTTACAGAGAATACGTAGATCACTAGTTGGTGAAAGAGTGAACACTTGGTATTGGCTGGTAACTATAGTATGGGGAGGAAAACACCCTTTCACTATACAAACATCCTATAATGTGTATTTTCTTCAGACTGTTTGTCTGAAATAAAGAACTTCAACAATTCTTACCAATTGTCAAGAGTAATATCCTCCATATATATATTGAAAGTACTATAGATTTAAAATACATTCACCACAATAATATTTGGCAAAATAAATCCTAATATAACTTATTTCAAAGCTAGAATCTTTACCAAAATGATAACCACTTGTACAGAAAACACGGATCACTGGTTGGTGAAAGCGTGAGAATTGGGTATTGGCTGGTAACTATAGTATGGAAAGGAAAAACACCCATTCACTATACAAGCCTCATATAATGTGTATTTGCTTCAAAATTTGATAAAGAACTTCAACAATGTTTACCAATTTCACAAACCTGAAGAGAAAGATCCGCCATATATATAATGAAAGTATTGCATATTTAAAAGAAATTCACCATAATAATATTTGGAAAAATAAGGTCTGATATAATTTATCTCAGAGTTGGAATCTTCACAAAAATGATAACCAGTTACAAAGAATAAGTGAATCACTAGTTGGTGAAAGAGTGAACACTTGGGATAGGCTAGTAACTATAGTATGGCAAAGAAAGACAACCTTTCATTATACATACCTCCTATAATGTGTAATTTCATCATACTATTTCTTTGGGATAAATAACTTCAACAATGCCTACCAATTTCACAAACCTCAAGAGCAAGATGTGTTCGTCCAGTATTCAACTATTTCTCGTGGAAGAAATTTAATGTGAAAGGAAAAAAAAAAAAGAGGATTGTGGAAGAACCTTTTCCAATAAAGTGGGTTGAGTGGGTGGATTGAGATTAAAAAGAAGAAAGAAAAAAATATATTGTAGAACCTTTCCAATGGGTTGGGTTGATTTAAAACAGAAAGAAAGAAAAAAAGAGTAGGATCGAGGATTATTTTTTATAAGGGCAGAAATGAAATATCCATTAATTCTACAAATGCAATATGCACATGTTGCATGTAATTTCCATACCATCTCTACATCTCCGAATAACAAATAGTGTTTTTTTTCTGAATAAAATATAAATTACAAATATACAATCACCGAGGAACACATCATACCTTGCTTCAAATGGGTTTGAAGTAGTAAATATAAAAAATCTGATGAGATCAGGTTTGTAAGTTATCCTCTCTACCCTGAAAACTTTTGTACGAGGTATGTTGATATGAATGTTAAGATTAGAGAAAGTACAATGATTTGATCCATCTAGGTGCTTGATAGAGCCTAAGATTTGGATCAAGCGCCAAGATGGAATAAATCTCTCAAGGTGCAAACCTCTTCTTAGATATCCATTGATTTGATTCAAACCAAAAGACACATATTTTTATTTAAGGTCCACATATAATATTTTTATTATTAATATTTAATATTATTTATGGCCGACATATAATATTTATTATTAATTTTTATTTTTTTAGGAAGGAACATTGCATCATTTCCCCACACATGGTTTTAAAACCATATGGAAGACCCTCCTACAACCATGGGTTGTTTAGGAGTCCTTGCACATGGTCTTAAAACCATTTGCAAGGCCCTCCTAAACCATGTACAATAAAACCATGGGTTGTTTAGGAGGCCTTGCACATGGTTTAAAAACCATGTGCAAAGCCTCCTAAACCATGTACAATAAAACCATGGGTTGTTTAGAATGCCTTGTACATGGTTTTAAAACCATGTGCAAGGCCAACATTTTTTTGCGGATAATTCAACTTTGTGTTTTTTTCTTGAGCCACGTATTTTTTTATGGATAATTAAATGTTTTACTTTTTTATTGTTTTCTTAGGTAGGAAGATTCCAACATCTCCCCCATATTAGATTGTTTTTGTGGCTGACGTTTATTTTGTCCTATTAGAAAAATTAATTTTTATTAATAAAAATAATGTTATTAAAGTGATATTATTTTTTATTTTGTGTTACAAAGATCTCTCCCATAATATTCACTATCTCTATTAGTTTTTTCTGACATATTACAAATGTTACATCACCTTACAAGATCTCTCCCATAATATTCACTATCACTATTATTTTTTGCCGACATGTTAGAAACGTTACATCACGTTACAAGATCTCCCCCATATTGGGCTGTAGAGCGCCTCTCGGCGCAATGACTAGAAAAATCCTATAGTGGGAAAATCTTAAAAGAAAAGCCATTGCAAGACAAGGTAATAGAGACTGAACTATGCTAGCCTATACCAACAGCAGTTATGAATTCCATATTTGGAAAATGAAGCATATGTACAGTATGTTCAGAGTTTGTCTGAAGGATTGTTTAAAAATCATTGTCATTTTCAATGCAATGTATACATGTTTGAGTAAGACAAGACTACTTTATAAGAAAATATGATCCAGATATAGAAATCCAATTCAAAAACTAAATGAAGTCATAGGGTCTTCCAGGTGGTGAAGGAATCCAACAAGTTTCAAGTTTCCCCACATACAAATTAAACAAATAGCTATACAAGAATTAAATTATCTGAAAATAATTTTGAAAAAACTCTTAAAGAAATTTGAATCTTTCTTTTCGTTAATCACTCCAATATTTCTTTTGATTAATCAATTCTAACTTTGGATAAGGCCAAAATATTGAGAATTGTACCTTGTTAGATAAATGCATTCAGACCTTGATTTGTCATTCCCAAGGGAATTGCTTTCAGCAATGGCTTTGCTGATACTATCAACATTTCTTAACACAAATTACAGTCAAGCTAGTAGATGTGATATTTTATCTTCAAAACTAGTTGCAAGTTCTAAGTCTATTTGTTGGTTGTTTAAGCAATGGTTGAATCTATCTAGCTTATATTTCCTCAGGTCTCTACCACAATGTTTTTTCCTGATATTTCTAACTTCCATTCTGAAAAATAGTGGTAATAAGAAAACCCAGTTTGCAACATTCAACTCCTCAAGATTCTTTCAGCTAAGAATTTGTTTTATGTTTCAAGCAAAGTCACTCCAAACTTATGCCAATACCCAATACATTTCACTAGAACTAGCACAAACACAAATAAAAGCATGTCTCGGTTTTAGACAAATTGTCCCCAAAATTATACCAATACCCAATCCAAATCTCTTTTACTAGCACTGGCATAAACACAATACAAGCATGTATTTAGAGAGATTCAAATGATGGTGAGTGAAATATCAACTTTCACTGATCCACAAGCCACCAATGACACCCACCAATGGTTTTGATTTCAATGTTATCTATTTTTTCCTGATTTTTGGGAGGAAAGAGACAACAGTAATCTACGACACAAACCACCAATAACACCTACCATTGGTTTCGATTTCAATGCCATATGTATTTGTCTTCTTTTTGGGAGGGAATAAACAATAGTAATTTATTACACAAACCACCAATGGTTTTGATTTCAATTTCACTTGTTTCTTTTGCATTTGGGGGGAAGAAACAATAGTAATCCATGACTAGGAGAATGGAAAAATAGAGTAATCATTCATATGCAATTTCAAATGAGAAATCTGAAAAACAAGAGGGATATAAATAACAATAAAATGTACCATTGAGCTTCTATAAATCTGACTGGACTCCACCCCACACCATGCCTCCCAAACGACCATTTCCCACGGGCAATGCATTCATCCAATATTCAGCTGGTCCGAAAAACTGCACTTTAAGTTTCTTATGATCATCACCTGTCTCCTATCCCAAAAAATACCATGGGAGATACACCAAATACCAAAATGTTGAATTCACTGTTCACACAGCGACATTCAATGGCATTCAGTGGCATAATCCATTAACATATGGGCTGGGCCATGAAAAATTGTAATGGGCATTTAATATTTAGTGTTTTGGTTATATGGAATTATCTTACATACAAAGTCACAGTTTGAGGAGAGGAAATACACTTCAGGGAGATCAATTTGTTTTTTTGGGCTTTAATTTACTACTGAGTGTGTCTTAGTGATTTGCTGACTCTTGTGCTAGTACACTTCCATCTCTGAGCATTAAAGTGTACATTGTAGCTGGAAATCACCTCCAACTTGAAAGTAAAACTCAACATGACCATTTTGGAGGCCCAAAGAGGGGGACTACAGTTACACCAGCGTACTGTGAATTCAAAGTCATCTATGGGGGGTCATAGTTCTTGCTAGAGGCCAAATACCTGAGAGGGTTGACTTCATGCACTCATATCTGCTGCATATTGTTTGGAAAGTGGGTGTACTCTTCATCTGGGTGCATTTACTCACACCTATAAGACACAACAATCATCATATAACCAAATCGTGCCACTTGGGGATAATTTCCACTCACAAGAGGGTGTTTCCATCTAATGTTATCTACAAGTCAGAAGTGAATGATATATTCAGATCTCTTTGTTCACTATAATTACTGTCATTGTTCACGCACCACCATTATTGTATGGGACATTAATGTATTTTCTTTCCAACTCTTGCAATATACTCCTTGTTTGTATGTTCATTCACTGATTGAAAGTAATATCACTGAAGTTTGAGGTCTGAAAACATTGCAACATTTATATCCTAAGTACTAGTAGCAATACATTGAGTGCACAGGCTATAGAAATCATTGATAATACTATCGTGACAATGGGGTATTCAGACTGTTTGACAAATCCCCTAAACCCAGCATAGGAAACAAAAATCAAATCAGTTGAGAGAACCATACTAGTACTCTTGTGAATGAAACCCGAAAGCCATAAAATATTAAAATCATTAGCATGTGAACAGGACCAAAGCACAAGTAGTAGGCACCTAATTTTTATATACTTATAGAAAACTCAGTAAATAATTCATAACTGCAACACCCATCTCAAAAATTGCTCTTTGACTTTGGGGTTCAGTAGCCATTGCTACTCCTTCCAAGCCATGTTTCAGGATTCCTTTCACCTTCCTCACCAGGCATACAATTTGGTCCCCTATCAGCATCAGGTGGAATTAAATATGTACCAGTCTACCTTGCAAGAAACAGACACCTTCCATGTCTCCTCCTCCATCTACTTATTGTTTTCATACTCTGGGTTAATTTCGCAAACACCTTCAAAGGGCCTCTGAATCTAAAACCCCTTCAAAATCCCTCTGAATCTAAACCCATTTCAAAAAATATAAAACTGTTTCAAAACCTCGCGATCTCAAATAAATTCTCCAGAAATGATGCCAAAAGAGAAACCCAAGCAGAGAACCCCTTCGAAGGGCCTCTAAATCTAAAACCATTAAAAAAAATCTAAAACTGTTTCAAAAGTTCGCGATCTCAATTAAATTCTCCAAAATGATGCCAAAAGAGAAACCCAATCGGAGAACCCCTTCAGAATCCCTTTGATTCTAAAACCATTTAAAAAAATCTAAAATTGTTTCAAAAGCCCGCGATCTGAAATAAATTCTCTAGAAATGATGCCAAAAGAGAAACCCAAGCAGAGAACCCATTCGAAGGGCCTCTGAATCTAAAACCCCTTCGGAATCCCTTTGAATCTAAAACCATTTCAAAAAATCTAAAACTGTTTCAAAATCTCGCGATCTCAAATAATTTCTCCAGAAATGATGCCAAAAGAGAAACCCAAGCTGAGTCTTCCATGTATATACTTGCAAATTACCAATAGTCTAGGAGCCTCAAATTTTGCCTTAGACTGTGTAAAAGTATATATCTACAAATTACTAGGAGTAAAGAAGCAAGGTTTCAAATTAGACTAAACAAAATTTTGGACAATAGAAAAAATATATAAACGAATTTTATTATTTTTCTATGAAAAAAATGAGACAAAAAGATTGGAAAATAGAAAATAGATTTACTATAATTTTATTGTTTTTCTATGAAAAAATGTCAATAGATTTAAGTAAAGTTTTGAAAAAAAATATTAGGAATTTCAATATTTTTTGGGTCACTACTTTAAATCATTGTTTCTTAGTAGAATGTCAATTGATCCTTTTTAATTAAAAAATGTGAATGGTTTTTTTTATCTTCATAAAAATAGGAAAATCTTCAATAACAAGTGACATTGGTTTATTAGAAATTTGGTGAATAACTCAACATCATATCCATTCATGTTAAGATTTTGCATTAGATTCATCCACAATATTATTGGATCCCTTGAACAATAGATCCATATAATGCATTTCTCAATGTTCCAATAGAATGCAAGCAATAAACAAAATTCTAACATAGATCCCTTTAACAAGAAGAATATGGTGCTTAGAGTTTTGAGGGGGTAATTGTCACCTCAATTTTTTGTCAATTTCTTTGCAAGGATGGTGTTAGACATCCAACTAGTGGACTACTTCAAAGACACATTGTTTAAAGTCGAAATCTTTGTAGCTAATTTGAAGGTTATGTCTAGTTTTTCCTCTAACAAGAGCAATCTTGTAACCCCTACGGGGTATATGAACTCATGTGTTCATAGTGGAGTGGAGTTAGGTTGCACCTTTTATCAACTCCCTGAAAATGGATCTTCTATGGATTTGGGCCTTCACTTTGAATATGACACGAAGACAAGATTTAAGCATGCCTCATATCATGAGCTAGCAAGATCTGTGCAATAGGCATGGAATGGATATATTTAACAGAGAAAATCCCTCCTCATCTTCCTCTTATCCTATTCAAAATAAGGGATGAAAGGGAAAGCCAAGTTGTTCTTTATTTTTTGGAGATATAAAACAACATGTTGATATCAAAGATATAAGAATTCCTATCATGAAAGGAGCATGTAGTTGTGTGGTAGAAAAGTCCATTGGTCAAGGGATGGGGTTTGATTCCTAGCATACCAAGTCCTCAACATGGTATTGAAGCTAGATGTTGAGGTTAATTAATAGTGTCTAGGATGCTTGGGCCAAAATATAGCTTGAGGGGGAATGTTAAAGGTGGCAATCCATACCTTAATATCATACTAGTAAGGGACCAAGGTGCTCATCACAAAACGGATAAGTAGCCTAGTGACAAAGTAGCCTACTAACCAAGGGATTGGGTTTGATTCTATCCTATCAAATTATAAACATGGAATGAAATCCAAATGTTGAGGTCAATCAGTGGAATCTAGGATATCTATGTCAAAATGTGGTTTGATGGGGGATATTGGAGGTAGCAATCCACGCCTTCACATCAAATTAGCAAGGCTACCATCATGAAAGGGGAATGTAGGTCAATTGTAGAGCATCCGACATGGTATGAAATCTATATGTTAAAGCTAATCAGTAATAGCTAGGATACGTTAGCTAAAATGTGGCTTGAGAGGAGGGTGTTGGATATGGAAATCCACAACTTGATATCAAACTTGTAAGGTCACCCATCACGAAAAGGGGATGTGACTTGGTGGTATAGTATCACACTAGCCATAGATGGTCCTATGTTTAAGTCTTAGTTGGCTCAAATTTCAACATGGTATGACAGCTAGAGGTAAAGCAACTCGCTAGCTAGAGCAAGTTCTATGTTCGATTCTTAGTCAGTCTAAATGTCAACATACTATGACAACTAGAGGTCAAGGTTGATTGGTGGTGGCTAGGAGGTCTACGCCAAAGTGTGACATCAAGGGAGTTTTGGTGGTGCTTGAATTGGGTTTGGTGCCATCCTGTTCCATTTGACGAAATAACTTCAATGCCTCATTCAAAGACCCGCACCGTGCATTCCTAGAAATGATGGCAGTCCATTAGACCATGTATCTCTCAAACATATTGTCAAACACTTGGTGTGCTAACACTATTCTTTGGCACTGAGCATACAATGTTACGAGCACATTTCCTACGAATAAATTTGATTGCAACCCATTTATAATTATGTGGGTATGAATCTCTTTGCCATGTTGAATATGTGCTAACACAATGCATGATTTGAGCACACTAGAGAATGTATAACTGTCTGGATGAATGCCTACCTCGTGCATTTGGCCATAGAATTGTAATGCTTCTTCCCAGAGCTCATTCTGAACACAACCCTTAATCATAGCATTCCACAAAAGGCATGTTGTTGATTTGATGTTGTTTTCTCGAATATGAGGCGTGCGTGATCTAGACTTTGAAACATGGCATACATGGCCACTAGTTTTCCAGGTAAAAGGAGGTTATCCTCGATGATGCTATGAAGCATATGGTCATGAACTATTTTACCTTGTGCAAGGGATTTGGAGTTAGTGCATACCTGAAACAGATATGCATAGACATCAGGATCCACAGGAATGCTTCGCTACTCCATCACATACAAGTAATCCACTGCCTCCCTTACTTGCCCTTTGCACAAGGGATTTGGTGTTAGTGCATACCTGCAACAGGTATGCGTGTACATCAGGATCCACAGGAATGCCCCGCTGCTCCATCGCATACAAGGAATCCACTTCCTCCCTTACTCACCCTTTTTTACATAACCCACTGATTTTTATCACAAAATTCAGCTTGCTGTTGCTTTTTATTTCTGATCAAATATTAATGACTTAGCCTAGTCTATATCTAGATTGGCTTCTACATGTTTTTGGGTTGTAACGTAATCGGTGATGGTGTTGAAACGAACAATGAAAGGGATCTTCTAGAACCACTGTTTCCATTGGAATGACATCAAGGATCAAATTTGAAGGGTAGGGTCCCATTTCACTTTGAAGGGTTGTGAGAAATTGAACCCTTCAATGTTGACACGTAAAAATAAATCATTCTTTTCATTTGAAACTATAAGTGTACAACAAAATTTTATTATTTATTAAAAACATTGTATAGGAAAAAAATTACAATAAGAAGAAATCACAAGTGATTCAACATTTGCATGCAATTAGTGAGGTAAACCATATACTCTCCTGGCCCCTCGAGCATATAGTTTATTGAACTTAGATAAGGGACAATTCTGTCAGGTCGGTGAAATATTCGGTTGTTAGGTCGTGGATAAAATAAGGCATTGGAATTTGGAAGGACCTTTGAATGGAGGATTGATTCAACTTGATGGTGGCTCTATGGTCAAGTTTGATTGGGCCTACCTAAAAGAAAAACCCCAGAATGTAATACCTAATGCTTTCACGGAGAAAATTTTTTACTAACCCTAAATTTAGCAGTTATTTTAGAATCGAATCATGTCCTCCCCACATGATCAAATCAAAGTGATTAAACAAAGACCCCAATTTTAGGTGGATTATGGATAGTCCCTCCAATGTATATCGAGTTTATACCCCAATTCGAAGTGATCAAACAAAATCCCCAATTTTAGGTATATTATGGATAGTCCCTCCAATCTATATCGAGTTTGTTAGACCTATCAAAAAGGTTAAGTATATATTAGTCCAGTATAAGGAAGAACTTTAAATTCTCCAACAAATATCACTACAAGTTGGGTGTCTAGTTTCTACCAAATTCAACAAGGAAGACGAATCATAAACACACGTTTGGGAGGTTTGCGACAATGAGGATGTTGAAATCATGTTCTTTGCTAGAGCGTTGCACTCCTAGTCCCTCAATCATGAACATCCATTGAGGGATTCGCTTGTTTAGATATATTGGTAGACAATTTGTACTTCTTGCTTCCACTATTAGAAGGCTGACAGGAAAAGGAAGGGGTCAGAGTCCATAACATTTATAGTGTTGGTTGTTAAATATTTTATCCTTTCAAGTATTGGATTTCATTAAGGAAATTGGAACAATTCAAACACTTATATTCAAATATTGTTCTTTCTTTCAACCTAATGTTTACAATTCACGACAGATAAATAACATTGACATATTTGGAACTCAAATACAAGGCTCTTTCTTCTTGCTCCTCTTCCCAAACAAAGTTGTGGTCCTAGACTATGAAAAGTATACATTATTTTGGTTTTGATTTCATTTAAATACTGGGTTTTTTAAGGTTACATCTATTGAGTATTTGAGACTTAGTCTGGCAGAAAAAAAAATCGCATAATACATTACAAATTTCAAAGAACATTTTGGATGGAGAAATTTTAAACCCTTATATTTATAGAACTAGAAGGAACTCCACCTAGAAACACATTAAACTTTTATCCACATATAAAATGTTACACAATTGTAAAATTCTATACATACCTATAAATTCACAACAACCAAGTCGACAGCTTAGTTCTGCATAATCTTCTGGAGGAAATAGAAATTAGGGAGACACTGAAGCATAAAATTGGAGAGTTGAGAGTCTGTGTCTCGACCTCCAACTGTCCTATACGCATAAACCAAAAATAAATATTATTTTTTCACAGACTTCACCAATATCTTTAAGTTCGGGGAAGCTCAATCCAACCTACCCAATGTTCTACCTTTTCCTCTCGTTCTCCTACCTATGAAAAAGGTGGAACCTTTGAGTTTCCCACCATAGAATACAACAAGGAATTAGAGTGTGCAACTATTTCCTTATACAGAAAGATGATTGGAAGCAACACCATCTCAATTCCACATTATCCCGATGCTCCTGAGTTGGTTTACGTTTCCCAAGGTAGGCGAATGCATGTTTGTGTATTTCACATGATTACAAAAAAAATCATTTTATAATTTCTTCTACATAACATAGATATATATGTGCATGTGAGGGAAAATTGGGTATTTTTTTACCGAGGTTTCCAGAGACTTTTATAGATCATTCTCCATTATGAGGGCACTCATGGCATAGATCAAAGTGCCCACGGGAAGAAGAAGAAGAAGAATAAGAGAACTCAAGTCAAAAGGTGAGGTGACATTAGAGGAAATTTCAACTCAAAATGGGCCTCCTAAAATTAACTAATAAAATAATAGTTAAAATAATAAAATAATATTGATTAATTTTGGAGGAAGAAAAGAAAAAAACTACTTTTTTGTTTGTATTTTTGACATATCTTCCGGTGTTTTTACTCAAATTTCGATCGAGAGAGCTCATTGGATGTGGAATTAAATTCCACATNAGAAAAAAACTACTTTTTTGTTTGTATTTTTGACATATCTTCCGGTGTTTTTACTCAAATTTCGATCGAGAGAGCTCATTGGATGTGGAATTAAATTCCACATCCAACGAGTACCCACTCGGCATACTTTTGATGGACCCCGCTACCCCAAAAACAAGAAATACCTCAAAAAAATGGAATGATGACATCATCATTCCATTTTTTTCAGGTATTTCTTGTTTTTGGGGTAGCAGGGTCCGTAAAAAGTATGTCGAGTGGGTACTCGTTGGATGTGGAATTTAATTCCGCATCCAATGAGCTCTCCTGATCGAAATTTGAGTAAAAAAACAGGGAGATCTATCAAAAATACAAACAAAAAAAGTGGTTTTTTTTATGATACCTATCCCCAAATTTATATTAAAAAAGTTTTTAAGACCTATACATTATTTCAAATTTAAATCAATTTCATTGGCCAACACATGATGACATGGAATTTGAATAAAAGTTAAAAGGCCCATTTTGAGTTGAAATTTCCTCTAATGGTGAGGAGGGGAAATGTAATAGCGATATTTGCAGGAGAAACCCTCTGGTGCTCTAATGATGGGAATGAGCCTCTCTAAATCATAGCCATTGTAGACATAGGAAACCCCCATAAACAGCTTGGGTGCAAGAGTTACCATGTAATCATCCCGACAAATTAAGTAATGATAATATTCAGTTAGGTCTATGACAAATTCTTTCATTCTTTTGTTTATTTTAGAAGGTCCCACGTTCCAAACCTCTAACTTCTTTCTTCTAAACTTTTCATGAGTTTTCATGTTCGAAACCTCAACCTCGTTTCATTTTTTCCCTCCAAGATATCCCATATTCGAATACTCATGAACCTCCTTTGCGGTCTTTCTAGGCCCGTTGATGGCATCCTTTCTCCTCCTCTTTCTCCTTGGAGTTCGATCGTTCCGCTTCCTCTTACTGCCATTTATGTTTTCTGGTATCAAAATGCGATGGGAATCATCATTATTTAGATCCTCTGCATCTGCATCCTCATACTTTACCTTGTAAAACGCCTTGAACCCTTGAATTTCTTCTGCATGAGCTTACCCATGATGTGCTCCCTACAATCGAACCTATTTCCTTTTATCGCTCGAGACCTTGTCTGATGATTGTCAAAATGGAGCTAGCAAAAACTAAGTAGTCATGTTCATGGCCTTCCATTTTTATTCTCCGGCCTTAACAATCAATCAAGCAAGATTATGGGAAGGAAATGAATAATAGAAAAGATATGTGGAACTATGTAGTCCAAAAACAATGAAAAGAAGAAAATATCTAAGATAATGTACCCCCATACAAAAATTGCTAAGATGAAGTGTGTGGTGGAAAACAATATCAGTGGCATATATTTTCACTCAAACACTTATTTTTGTAGTTAGTTGTCATGAGTTCAAGAATAATGTCCTAGAATCCCAACAAATTTTGATTTAATTGAAGTAATCATTACTCTAAAAAACAACATTTTAAAATAAAGAAAACTTGATGGAAAACTATCGTGGAAAAGTAATAATTCTATCTAATTGGTTGTGAGGAGAATCAACAAATTGTACAACACTACTTCAAGAAAAGGAAAGGACAATTCGTGCAAGAGTCCAATATTGAGTTCGGAAAGAGATTTTTTGAACTAGGACTATTCTGGAAGAGTCCAAATTTTTTTATTAAATCCATGGGTGCATTTCAATAAAAAAATTGATGTTATTTAATGTTGTTCCAACCTAAGACAAAATATAAAGTTAGTATAGAATTCCAATATCTTAAGGGAGATAAGTAGAAGCAACAACCTATTACACACAACGAAGCATAATCTAAAGAAAGAAATAAAGGGAGGAACAACAAGAAATGGAATGGAAGGAGAATAAGCATAGTGTGGCATTGGCATAGAATGGACCCTGGCATTTATCATATCATTTCTAGTAAATATGTGGGTCATTGACCCTAAAATTGTTCTCAAGTCCACAAATCGTAGATCCAAGGAAAATCCATATACTAAGGACCATAACTAGGAAAGGGGAAGGAAAACACATGAACATATAAGGAACTCAACCTAAATCTTAGTCCCATAGTGGGAAAGACACAATCATGAAACTAAGCTAAGGAAAATGCTACTTATGGAAATAATTTTAACACGTTCCATCAACAATAGTGGGAGGTTATAATGATGACATCAATGATTATGGATTTCATGGTTCTATCACACATAAAATTAAGTGTGACACTACCATGTTGAAGATATGTGCATAATTAGCCTTGAGTGTGAAAATACATGCACTACAAGTGTGCCTCGGTATACAAAATAACCTTTATTGGCTATTAGGCCATGAATAGACTATGAGACCCAAATGTCTAACATATACAATAAGTATATGAATGATTTTTGTAATTATTCCAGTCTTTGGTTTCATTAGGGACACACCATACCCTTATTTCCAAAAGTTCTTTGAGCTCAAATCAAGAAGAGTTTGGGTCGAACAACTAGTTGCACTTAAATTCAATGCTACTTACTACATGTAAATGAACTAGTACTGCCACTAGGGCCAATCATATGCCATTAGTGTCTACTAAATGTTGTTGGGGACACTCGGATGCCATCAGAACAATTTAGGTGACATTAAGGTAATTTACCCCTCATTAGGATTAATCAAGATATAAAAGTTCCAAGATTACGATAATTTAGGTGCCACTATGGTAAATCAATATCCAAAAGTACTGTCACATTCAAATCATGATCATCGACGTTGACAGATGTTTTTCGAACACAATTTCTAGCTCGGTTCCTTTCAAAATTTCTGGCATTATTCCAGGAGATATACCTACATCTATACTTGGAACTATGTTGGATTTTTTATAGGCACAATTCCTGTATCTATAATTGGCACTATGTTGGATGTTTTTCTTGCCAAATTTCATGGAACAATTCCTATTGCTAACCACAGATTAATATATGGTGTTATGTTATTCAGGATGTTGTTTTGGAGGCAATTCTTGGCGTTATATGGGATGTTTTCTTGGATGCTAATTGGGATGTTAATTTGGATGCTAATTGGGATGATAATTGTGATGCTACTTGGGACGCTACTTGGGATGTTAATTGGGATGCTAATTAGCGTCCAAAAAAGAATCATATTTTAAAAAGGGATGCTAATTGGGATGTTAATTTGGACTCTAATTGGGATGCTATTTAGGATGCTAATTGGGGCGCTAATTGGGATGCTAATTGAGACACTAATTAGCATCCAAAATAGCACCAACTTTTAGAAAGGGACACAAATAAAGCCATTAAAAGTGCCATCCCATGGAAAAGCGTCCACTTTGTCCAAAAAATGATGAAAATACACCAAAAGTGATAATGGATGCTAAAAGGAGACTAAAAGAGATGCTAATCACAGGGTTTTGTTGTAGTGTACTCCTTGGAAGTTTCTTTGTTGGGTTGGAAACCTAGACAACCGCTCATGCAACACAATGGGAAATTCAGAAAATAAAATCTCATGAATATCTATGTAGAGGTATTGGCCTATCCACTCTATTGGGTTCCATTGAGATCATTTACTTTCTTCTCTCACAAACTATAGAGCTTTGAAATCCATCGAATCTCATATTTCAGGCTTCGTTAGATACCACAACATATCCCTCAACAAATTGATTCGGTCCCACAATAGAACCACTTTTTGGCCTTCTGGTGTCTCTTTGACCTAGGTTCATTCACTTTTCTATTGCACACAACAAATACCAAGAGATATTCCCGATAGATAATATCCCAGTCAACAACACCTGAATCGTAGATCCAGTCTCACCTAAGATATCTTTCTATTGGTAACTTCCAAAAGCATGTTTCTGCAGTTAGGTGGGGACTCTGTGTCCCTTGTCCTTTAGCCAAGGCACTCAACCAAATCCTATGGATGGATGATTTAGGATTACTACGCATATTTAAACTGCAACACACTTCCTCCTTTACAAATAATAGAACAATAACCACAGTGCAACATAGATACATTCAACTTATAATAGTGTGATTGATATATATGAACTCATTCATAAGAAAATACATAAGCATTCATTCACAACAACATATACACATGTGACTTAGATACATTCATCATTCACACATATAACACATAATTTAATGTGGAAACCCATCTGGGAAAAAACCACTAAGGTTCTCTTCATTTGGCATGATATATATATGGCACCTTTGGTCTGCACACTAAGCTGCAGACTTTGTTCTAGATATTCCTTGCTTATCTATATAGACTTATCTCTCCTCTCTTTCACTATTATCTTCTATCACTGACCTTCCACTACATGACTCTACTAATGATCTGCACATAACCTATATCAACTCAGTCTCTTCTACACTTCCACAAACTCAGCTACAAATTCTTACCTCAATGCAGTTAGCAAAAACTAATAAACAATACAATCAGAGTGTAACTAACTAACACCACTAAATAGGCTAAAGAGGCTAACAACACTTCAGAATCTAACCTACATAAAACTCCAGTTCCTTTTTTAATGGACTCTTTACAGGCTCTTTACATGTCTCTCTCTCAACGGACTTCCTACACTTAGCCAACAAGTTTTCTTTCATATTCTAGCAACATGTGTCATTAGGCACTAACAACCTAATTTTCAAAGATAGCTTCATACATGTGGCTTCCATTAGATTTAGCTGACCTTATAACCATGATATTTTTTACTTGTTGCATTCTAACCATTACATCGTTTCACACCTTCCATCGTGTCCATTCTTCTATTGTGGATTCTTCTTCTATCATAGCTTCTCTTCTGTGATGACTTCTATTATGTCCAAGCTTGTTTTCTTCACCCTTTAATTAACCCCTTCCTCTTTATCTTCCTTTGGCACACCTCATTCTCCTTCTTTTCCTTAATCTAATCTTTCTTCTTTCTTCCTGCCACTGCCTCTGTTGCAAATCCTTTCTCTTCTTTTTACTTAGCTCTTTTCACACATAAGAAGAATTCTAAGTGAATTATGCTTACCTTTCTCTAGGCCCAATGCCAAATTTTCAACCAAAAACAATCACAATTTTTTAAAATAAAACCATTTATCAAAAAATGAGAACACCTGCTAAACCTAAATGACTACAATAACTATCATTTCATGATATTGAAAACTGACACATGCATCTAATAATCAAATTGCAAACTAGAACTCATAATACTTACTTGCACTGCACATTGATGGTTGGCACCTAGGCGTTAGTAGTCCAAAACCACATGTTGCAGGAAGGAACATAGTAGAGGTACCACTTATTGTTTATTATCAAAACGTGTTGGCACTGCACGTTGCAGGAAAGCAAAACATGACGATAGAGGTCTACCACACTTAATACACATCCCACGCGTGGTGGCACGGTTTGAGATTTGAAGAAAAATAAAAAATAAAAAAATGTAATAAGAAGTTAGTTAAAACATGAAATATAAATCCCAAATATCCACTGGAAAATGCAGTGAGCCAAAGCACAAAGATTAGAAGGTGAGAAGAAGCAAATTTATCAAATCAAAAGGAAAAATGTCAATTTCAACTTACCAAAGACTGAGAATTTTTACCCAGTAGAGTTACCATATTTGTTTAATGGAAATTCTTCAATCTACATGAACATAGATTGTTTCCCTAGTTTAAATGAAATAGATCTAGAACAAACAAGAAAAACTATGCAATATTTCCCTAGTATATCAAATTACTTAGGATAAAACAGAAGTACCAATCTCATGAACATGACAGTGAGAATATTTAGGTGTAACAATTAACCCCCGACCTCATTACGATCCCTATTATTTTTCTTATCGCGTCTCTTCCCCTCTCTTCAATTTCCTCCTCCTTCCACCCCTCTCTCCAACACACCCTATTCCTCCTCTAATCCTCTATATCCAACTTTCCATTCACCAATCCTCTCTCTCATCAAACCATCACCCACTTCCTCCCCTCCACCTCATTTCCCTTCATCACTCAAGTCTCACATACTCCTTCTAACCCTATACATCTTCAACACATCTTCTCCTCTTAATAGTGCTCTCAAGCCCCACTTCCCTTCAACCCTATAAACCATCATGTTCCCATTCCCTTCATATTTATCCACTTGAAATTACAACATCCTCTAAGGCCCTTGACCCTTCTCCACCCCCTCGCAACTCTTAACTATACTTACTCAAACTTACAACATCCTCGTAGGCACTTGACCCTTCTCCACCCCCTCTTAACTATTAACCATTCCCACTAGAACTTCCAACATCTTCTTAGGCCCTTGACCCTTCCCCACCTGCTCTCAACTATTAACCACCCCCACTTGAACTTCCAACATCCTCCTATGCCCTTGACCCTTCCCCACCCCCTCTCATCTTTTGACCATCAGATTCCACTTGAAATTCCAACATCCTCCTAGGCCCTTGACCCTTCCTCACCTCCTCTGAACTATTAACCATGCATTTGATTTCTTATATATAATGGTAGTGTTTTTTCTCTACATAATGCGCAGACGTTATAAAAATACATCATGCGCAAGTGTTTTGTAGTTTTATAACATGCACACATTTTGTAGTTCTATAATGTGAGTGCGTTTTGTAGTTCTATAATGTGCACTCATTTTACAGTTCTATAAGGGTGAGAAACGTAATTTTAATTTAAACATAATCCACTGTCATTTTGTAGCACCTAAACCATGTCAATTTACTTGCTCACATGTCACAGATAGTTCTATGTGTATGGTTTGGAGTTTTCTTTGATAGTACAAACAAGTGCTGTGGTATGTGATAAACCATATCTAATTGGGCATTTCTTCCAGTTTATGAAGAATTCATTATGTACGCACTCATTATAGTATGTTGCACACAATCATTTTGACAAAATCTTAAACATAAATAGCATTTTTCTATAGATTCACAATATGTAATTTTTATTTAGAAATATTATATTTTCCTATTTTTTTGGATTTCTATTGTGTCCTAACTCCTTAAGTGCTTTTACATAAAATTTTCAATTCTTAATCGTTTTAAACCCAAATTGTATGGTGCACTAGAAGACACTGACCTCTATATTCTATAAAAAACCCATTTCATGATTATTTCAATAAGACCTTCAAGGGTTGCACCCACAAAAGGTGTATCACTTTGGATGAATGATCACTTTGATAATTATATAAAAGAAAAATTAAAAATTACTATTTTTAGTTTCAAAAAATAGCGTTATACTAGTTCTATATGTTCTCTACATGCCTACAAAATTTTGTATCCTGAAACCATCATTTAGACCCTCAAAGGTTGCACCCACAAAAACATATACCTTATCATTTGCATGAAAAATAAAAAGTTATTGTTAGAAAAAATGAAACTTTACATAGTTATTAAAATTTTCAATACATAAAAATTATATATTCGGAAACATGATTCAATTTCCTACATTTCATTTTTTTTACTAAGAGAAAGACATTTTGTGTAAGTATCTCAAAATCCAATTAAGTTGAGAGATGCTTGATTTTTTAGTTTTCTATTACATCTAACGTGCCAAAAGTGACCCTTAGTCGCTTGCATTCACCCTTACACACCTAAGATATTTCATGAATATGTAAACAAAACAAACTATTTCTAGGAGCATGATATCATGAGTAGATGACTAGAAAAAATGGAGAGCTACTTTATCTCTTTAATGTCAACATGCCATTTTTTTTTAGAAAGCATCTCATGTCAATTATACTTCACCATGAGCACTATGTGATCTAGTTATGTTGATTGCGCCGAGAGGTGCTCTACAGCCCAGTATGGGGGAAATATTGTAACATTTGTAACATGTCGGCAAAAAATAATAGTGATAGTGAATATTATGGGAGAGGTCTTGTAATGTGATGTAACATTAGTAACGTTTGTAACATGTCGGAAACAAATAATAGTGATAGTGAATACCAGCCTAGATCGAAATCCTAGGCTCTATCAAGCATCGAGAGGGATCAAATATCCCGAGGTGCAAACCTCCTTGAGTACAATACATGAGAAGAGGTTTGCACCTTGAGAGATTTGATCCCTCTTTCCGCTTGATAGAGCCTAGGATTTGGATCTAGGCTGGTTTCAGTCATGGGTGGTGACACAAAACTGGAGTTTGATCAACATTGTAAGGAACATGTTAAGTTGAAAACACAGATAGAATTGTGAGGATTATCTCAATGTAAGTAATAAGTAATAAGGATTGGATAAATTGTTAAACTGGAAAATAGAGACAATAATTTTTTAAGGATTAAATAAATGAAAATAGGGTTCCCATCATGATCATTCTCAATATATATTCTTCATCTTTTATTATCTTCACACCAAACAATTTTGACATCTTCTCATATTGATCAAATGAGAAGGGCGGTTGAAATCGTAGACCTGCCAAATCTTTAACTCGAGATATTGCTGTAAATGTCATACCTTGTCTCTCTTGCTTTCCAATATTAATAGTATCTTTGTCAAATCTCAATCCTTGTGACTTATGTATTGTTAAACCCCAAGCGAGTTTCAATGGAAGTTTTTTTTCATTACCTCTTTCAATAGATGTAATAGGAACCACTTGAGGAAACGATTCATCCCATGGTACCCCCACATAATTATCGAATTTTATTAAAACATGCGTGGGTGGTTCTGGAGGTGAACTTCCAGGGTTATATACAATTTGTTGTGTAACTCCAAGAGCACCATTTACGAGTCCTACATCAGTCCATAGGTTTGATGTCAACATTACCCTTGCTCCTATGGCTATTAGTAATTCAATTTCCAACCCTTCTTCATCTCCTTCTATAGAATAGTTGGTTCCTACAGATGTAGCAATACTGGTCGCAATGGGATAGTTTAGGCCTCTTATTAAATGCTTGTTTTTTTTTTAACAGAAACTATAAACATAAATATATAAAAGGGGGCTGCGCACAGCCATGCGTTACAGAGATGGTAGCTTCATCAGAAGATATACATCAAAAAGGCTGTCAGAGAGGACCAGCCATGGAATTGTCCAAAATACCCTACAAACTGACTGTTTAAAGCTTCTAAAACTGCTATAAGGGTAAACCCTTACGAACTGAAAACAGATAAGGAGGCAAAAAAACATTAAACATAACTTAGAGATAACAGATTACTGCATATTCCTGTTGTTTCTCGGCTGGACTGCTGATTCCTCTTCCATGGGGAGGGCCGCTTCAGCAACTTCGCCGTTGATTTTGCCATTAACTCGGCTGGCCTGATCCATTTCAATGAATCTCTGCAGGTCCTCTTGAATTCTGTCCATTTTCCCATGCATTACCCGAAGGCTGCTCTCATTATCGTCAATGCGGGCGTCATTATTGCTCACTTGCTGGGAAGTATAGCTTACTGTTTCAGCCATCTTCTTTATCTCCTCACTCATTTCTTTGGTATCCACAACGTTAATGGCCAGAATCTCATATAGCCGGCGAAGATTCTTCTTAATATCCACCCAATCGCCTCCGTGAGCCATACCTTTAACCCGAGGAGAAATGGACAGACTAGCAAACAAATTTATAGGAACGCTGGCAGAATTACCTGAAGTTCTACGAAGAATCTTGGTTGTAGAAAAGAGAGAATTGAGCACCTCTAACTCATATGAAAACGAGAAATTACCTTCCTGGAAGAGGCCCGAAGATCCCACAACGCCCAGCACCCTGTTCTGCCCGGAGTCCAAAACCCAAACACTGCCTGTATCCCTTTGTTCAGCAACCCGAAACTCTGGCTGACTGGATCCTGCGCCAGAGGACAATACTGCCAATACGAGCCAGTATTTCACCAACGAACGCGATATTGGGAGAACCTTCCAGGGGAGGCCCTGAAACCACCCTTCACTAACACCCAGGACCACCTTCCCCAGTATTCTTTGAATTTCGACAGAGGTTACAGAGGAGGGGTTCCGGAGCGACATTCTGGAGTCGATGATGGAGGAAGGACCGGGATAAACAAAACTCCAAATGTGCGAGAGGTAAATGCGAAGACTCCAGAGGCTTGCAAGCATTAAGACGGACATGACCGAATGTTTGGAGGTTCGAGGAGGAATACACGCGGCGCAGGGAGTAGGATGGGATTTTAAGAGCATGCATCCGGCGAAGGACAACAGCAGTGGGGAGGCGTAAATGCAAGGGATGAGGAGGCTCGAGGAGTGGGAAGGGTGGAGAGGGATGGGTGATCCCATACCCCATACGCAATTCCTTCTCCACCTTAGGCTTAGGAAAGAAACCATAGTTTTAGGCAAAAAACAAAGCCTTCTCCACCTTATCAAGAGAACAATCCAAGTTTCAATATATAATGTGAGCCAAATGCATATTTCCTGATTCATTAAGGAATATAAAGGTGGGAGGGAGGGTCCCCATCCAGTTTATAAACTCCTTGCGATAGGGTTGCCCCGATGTTAGCCATAGCGTCCACAGCTTTATTGTTGAGTCTAAGGATGTGAAAGGGCTGGACGGA
>LPNX010321517.1:103402-126213 GCA_001517045.1 Pseudotsuga menziesii | reverse complement strand
ACACCAGGAGAAGTATGGCTCTGGGATAGATTCCTGGACAGGAAGTTTGATGTTGCTAGCGGCAAATTTCTCTATTATCATCCCTATGGTTTTGGCCGCTATTCTGGCTGAAGAAGTCTTTTGCTCTTTGAATATAACCCTGTTTCTGGCCAACCAGATTTGCCAGCATAAATTTTTTGGGATGGCGGCCCAAAGACGACCCAAGGTTGGTTTATTACTTAACGAGTCTGGATAATAGTTATTCCACTCCTTATAGAGCTGTATGAAACTGCCAGGGAAGTGCAAATTCATACCTTGAGGGAGGACTGATCCCCATACAAGGAGGGTGACTTTGCATTGGAGGAAGAGGTGAATCGAAGACTCTTCTTCAGAGTTACACAAAGGACATCGAGAGGGCCCATTTATGCCTCTTTTTCTAAGGTTTTCTGCTGTGAGGAGCTTATTATGGCAGAGAAGCCAGATGAAGCTATTGACCTTGGGAATGCAGTCTGTTCTCCACACCTTCTTCCATAGTCGGTTTGTACCATCGCTTTCCTTGGAGATTCTTTTGTAGCCTTCCTTGACGCTATAATTCCCCGAATCCCCCCAACCTATTCGGTCCTTCGCTGCAGCCTTTGAGGCTTATTAAATGCTTGTTATGACAGCTTACATCATCATTTGTTGCAAACAAATGTATCGCCTTATCAAATGACTTTTTCATTGAAGCATCCAAGGAAGTATTTGTACGAGTCATCAACAATTTCCAATCCTCAATTGTTGGAACTGCATCTTGAATATTCATTAACAAATTACGAAAAGATATTTGTTCATTGCTTTGTCCATTCTGTCGAAACACAATATCGAGGGTCACAACTGTTGTGAATGTGTTCCACAATTCTTTTGAAATACCTTCCAATGCATATATAGGATTATCCTTGACAGGTGGCAATTGTCCCAAATCACCGACTAATATAATTGATCTTCCACCAAAAGGTATAGTAGCATTTTCTGGGAAGGTTTGGAGAAGTCTTGAATCTATTCTTATTAATAGATTTTTTCCAATAAAACTCATTTCATTGATCAAAATATATTTAACAGACCTCAACTCTTGTTGTAAGTTAATTAAACTTGGTCCTCGTAAAGGATTAATTTCCTTGATCAGTATATGAAGTGTAGAATGAACTGTTGTTGCATATATGTTGAAAGCTGCCACCCCTATAGGAGCTAGAAGAAGTAATGGAATTTTCCCTAGATGCGAGAGATTTGCAAGTGTATTTTTAATGGCTCCAATCAAATACAACTTTCCTGTACCCGCAGTTCCTTGGATTATCATGCGTAGTGGATCAACACCTGTTCTATAATGCTCAAGGATAACATTGTATGTGATTCTTTTCTTATCCCCCAAACTATCAATCGAGTAAGACTTTGGATGTTGATTAGTAGAAATATTTTTCATTTTTCGCATTTCAGAGATGAATAGAATTGCACAATTGGAGGTATCCTCATCTACAAAAATAATGTTCCAATCATTCATACGATCAAGATCGCTATGTCCAAGCATCTCAAACTCATTGTACTTTATAAATTAATTTTTAAATAATCCACATATGATTTCACATTCATGTTACCTAGAATCTCTTTGTATATTTGGATGTTCTTCTTCTATGTTGGATTCAATTCGAGCATCTGTAGGAACAGGTTTATGATCAAAATGCCAAGGTATATACTGCAAATTATTCCAATTCTGTAATATTTCATCATATGTGTGGCCTATATCTTTTCGAAAGTCATGAAATGTCTTGTACAAAACCAACTCAAACCAACAAAATTCAACAAACTTCTCATCATTTTTATTAGGAATAGAGTTAAATCTAGGAAATACATGTACAATAGATGCATTCCTTCATTGTAACCATTTCACCCCCTTGTCGACATTTGTCATATGACCAGTATTTTGCAACATCTATCAATGTAAGTTCATCCATATTCTTAGGTCACCTAGTATATGCATCAATCAAAGAATTATCATTGTCAGCATTATATGTATCAACTTGTACTTGTTTGAAAACCTCCATACCAACATTTAAAACCACAAAACGACAGCTACATTATGAAAGAGGAAGATCTAGAAGCAAATGACATGTCTCCTATGCACCAATGTCCCTATAAATAATGGATTCACACAACAAAATTTTATATGCACGTGCTATGGGTTCATTTGGATTATAGATAGAAGAGACCCACATTAACATATTGTGGAAAATTTCAGATCCTTTTTTATATTTAGCAACGTATTTCTCTATGTAATTAATAACGACACGCTTGGAAAGTACAGGCTACAAATCTATATTAGCCCTTCACATCATCAATGTTTCATGATTGTGTGTATCCACTCTGTCATCATTTCTTCTAGGTTCATACTTTTTTTCTCCTTGTTCGTCAATGTAAATTTATGAATGGTCACATAGATCCCATGGTGTGGTACCGACAAACCATTTTTCCTCCCTTCTTTCGAAGACAACTTTTCATGATTGCAAGTAATATGACACTCGACACAGTTAAGAAGTTCTTCATAATCAATCATTGGATCTGATTGAAATATTTGTTTTGTTTCTTTTACAGAAGGATGATCATATACATTAACTACATTTTGAATCTTATGTTGATGTCCCTCACGTGGATTTATTGCATGCACACATTTGTCGAAATACGTTTTTGCAGATATAACTTCTATAGGATCATCCCAATTCAAAGTGTCCATGTTGGGAGCATTTTTTAACCAAAGAAACCCATGGACATGAAAATAAATGAAAATAGGGTTCACATCGTGATCATTCTCAATCTATCTTCTTCATTTTTTCTTATCTTCACACCTGACAATTTTGACATCTTCTCATATCAATCAAATGAGAAGGTAGGTTGAAATTGTAGAACTGCCAAATCTTTAACTCGAGATATTGCTATAAATGTCATACCCTGTCTCTCTTGCTTTCCAATATTAATAGTAGCTTTGTCCAATGCCAATCCTTGTGACTTATGGATTGTTAAACCCCAAGTGAGTTTCAATGGAAGTTGTTTTTTATTACCTCTTTAGATAGATGTAATAGGAACCACTTGAGGAAACGATTCATCCCATGGTACCCCCACATAATTATTGAATTTTATTAAAACATAGGTTGGTGGTTCTGAAGGCGAACTTCCAGGGTTATATACAATTTTTTGTATAACTCCAAGAGCACCATTGACGAGTCCTAGATCATTCCATAGGTTTGATGTCAACATTACCCTTGCTCCTATGGCTATCAGTAATTCAAGTTCCAAACCTTCTTCATCTCCTTCTGTAAAATAGTTGGTTCTTACAGATGTAGCAATACTGGTCACAATGGGAAAGTTTAGGCCTCTTATTAAATGGTTGTTATGATAGTATACATCATCATTTGTTGCAAACAAATGTATTGCCTTATCGAATGACTTTTTCATTGAAGCATCCAAGGAAGTATCTGTATGAGTCATCAACAATTTCCAATCCTCAATTGTTGGAACTGCATCTTAAATATTCATTAACAAATTAAGAAAATATATTTGTTCATTTCTTTGTACATTCTATCGAAACACAATATCGAGGGTCACAACTGTTGTGAATGTGTTCCACAATTCTTTTGCAATACCTTCTGATGCATATTTAGGCTTATCCATGACAGGTGGCAATTGTCCCAAATCACTGACTAATATACTTGATCTTCCACCAAAAGGTATAGTAGCATTTTCTGGGAAGGCTTGGCGAAGTCTTGAATCTATTTTGATTAATAGATTTTTTCCAATAAAACTCATTTCATCGATCAAAATATATTTAACAAACCTCAACTCTTCTTGTAAGTTAATTAAACTTGGTCCTCGTAAAGGATTAATTTTCTCGATCAGTATATGGAGTGCAGAATGAACTGTTGTTGCAGATGTGTTGAAAGCTACCACCCCTGTAGGATCTAGAAGAAGTAATGGACTTTTCCCTGGATGTGAGAGATTTGCAAGTGTATTTTTAATGGCTCCAATAAAATATAAATTTCCTGTACCCGCAGTTCCTTGGATTATCATGTGTAGTGGATCAACACCTGTTCTATAATGCTCAAGGATAACATTGTATGTGATTCTCTGCTTATCACCCCAACTATCAATCAGGTAAGACTTTGGATCATGATTAGTAGAAATCTTTTTCATTTTTTGCATTTCAGAGATGAAATGAATTGCACGACTGGAGATATCCTCATCTACAAAAGTAGTGTTCCAATCATTCATACGATCAATATCCCTATGTCCAAGCATCTCAAACTCATTATAATTTATAAATTGATTTTTATATAATCCACATATGATTTCCGATTCATGTTGCCTAGAATCTCTTTGTAGATTTGGATGTTCTTCTTCTATGTTGAATTTAACTCGGGCATCTGTATGCACAGGTTTACGATCAACATACCAAGGTATATAGTGCAAATTCTACCAATTTTGTACTATTTCATCATATGTGTGTCCTATATCTTTTTGAAAGTCATGAAATGTCTTGTACAAAACCAACTCATACCAACAAAATTCAACAAGCTTCTCATCATTTTTATTAGGAATAGAGTTAAATATAGGAAATACACATACAATAGATGCATTCCTTCGTTGTAACCATTTTTCTCCCCGTCAACGTTTGTCATATGACCAGTATTTTGAAACATATATCAATGTAAGTTCTTCCATATTCTTAGGTCACTTAGTATATGCATCAATCAAAGAATTATCGTTGTCGGCATTATATGTATCAACTTGTACTTGTTTGAAAACCTTCATACCAACATTTAGAACCACAAAACGATAGCTACATTCTGAAAGAGGAAGCTATAGAAGAAAATGACATGTCTCCTGTGCACCAATGTTCCTATCAATAATGGATTCACACAACAAAATTTTATATGCACGTGTTGTAGGTTCATTTGGATTCTGGATAGAAGAGACCTGCATTAACATATTGTGGAAAGCTTTAGATCCTTTTTCAGATTTAGTAGCATATTTTGCTATGTAATTAATAACCATGCGCTTGGAAAGTACAGGATCCCAATCTATATTATCCCTCCACATCATCAATGTTTCACAATTGTGTGTATTCACTCTGTCATCATTTCTTCTAGGTTCATACTTTTTTTCTCCTTGTTCATCAATGTAAAGTTTTGAATGGTCACATAGATCCCATGGTGCGTGGTACTGACAAACCATTTTTCCTCCCTTCTTTCGAGGACAACTTTTCTCATTGCAAGTAATATGAGGCTCGACACAGTTAAGAAGTTATTCATAATCAATCATTGGATCTGATTGAAATATTTGTTTTGTGTCTTTTATAGAAGGATGATCATCTACAATAACTCCAATCTGAATCTTATGTTGATGTCCCTCACGTGGATTTATTGCATGCACACATTTGTCAAAATACATTTTTGCAGATATAACTTATAAAGGATCATCCCAATTCAAAGTGTCCATGTTGGGAGCATTTTTTAACCAAAGAAACCCATGGACATGAGGATATCCACAATGTTGCCATTCATAACGACTCCAATAATCTATAGCTTGTGAAAATGTTCGAAAACCTCTTCTCAAAACATTGAATGTCTCAAGTGCATATAATGTGCTACGATGTGTGGATTATCAATTACATTTTGACGTCGCCATTTTATCGCTTCACATGGATCTGTAGGACTTGTGCCTGACATTAATTTATGCAAATCAGGCCACTGCATTTCCGCTGCACTTAGTGTGAAGAATATTTTTGGACAACTTATCTGTTGAATCAAGTCAGATAACTCTTGATGACACTTGCTCCAATATGCACATGTACCTCTTAATACCATTCCAAATCTCATTAATCTTTCTCCCAATCTTGAATCTGGAAAATTTTGTAAATGTTGTCGTAACTCTTCCATTGTTGTGGGTAGTTCACTAATATTTTTCTTGACAAAAATGGTTGAGGAATCTTGAGCACGATGTCTCATTATGATATTTAGTAAAAAATATTTGAAGTGAGGGTGCCTTCCAAATCTGTTATCATGATATTTGAGAAGATGTTTTGCGTACTCATGTAGATGGACATTTCTCCTTCGCGGTTGTAACCAATCTACTTCTCCTTTAGGGAACAATGATGGAAATGCCATATCAAATAATCCAACAGTGTTATACTCGTTAATCGGAGATGAGCCAATGCCTGGCCAGTTAAGCACATTAGTCATTTCTTCATTTGCATTACTTTCATTCATATTTGGATTATTCTCCCATGCTCTAATAATTTCTATCTCTCGTGGTGCACTTGGAAGCCTTGATGCAAAATAAGTTGTTTGTAAACCATCTAACATATCATCAACTCCTAGTATCCCTTCCAACATTGCAAATTCTATGTCCTCGTCAATATCAGGAAGAGTAACAGAATTAAGCATATGTGAGATATTGTTATAGCGGATTTCACCACACTAGGTGAATCACACATTGTATGGCCTTCCCCTGTCCCGCTGCAGACTCATTAGCCCCTATGGACCAATTGTTGTCTTTTGATGTATCATTGACCATCCCTAAAAACATTAGAAAAATGATATACGCGGCCTTTTCCCCGATAACCGTGTACATACGCGGATATTCCCTCTATAGTCACGTACATCGGGATGTGTGCATAATACAAAATCCTTTGGAGCGTTCCTTGACTTGGATCCAACTCATATGACTCTTGGCCTTCCATATGCCTTGATATCACACAGATTCGACCTTTCAGTATCCATTTGAAAAGCTATATAAGGAACCCATTGAGACATTGAAAGCATAAGAGAGAATTGAGAGTATCAAAACTATAGTCCATTGTTGCTAGAACTTATGCTTGAGTTTCCATCCCTTTGTCCCTTGGAGCACTGTTGTGTTCTTCCCAAGCTTGCCTTTTGCTAGTAAGCTTGCTATCGAAGTGATGGAGGATTGAGGTGGTGGAGGCCCAAGTGGGGGATTCAGTTTCTCCAGTTCGCAGACGTGCCATCAGAGGTTGTCACTTGTAATCTATGATTCATATTAATAGAAATATATTTTCCTGTCCAGTGATGTGTATTTGAATGAATATTGTATCCATTGGAATACGTCAAATGCTTATACATTATTGATTATATATGCTAGAATAGATCTAACACCATGAAATATAGTATTCCTGTATTGTTTACTTGTTGTTGAGGACGTGCTATAACAATTCAAGCTGAAGATTGGAAAGCTCAACGGGGATCTACTTCAACCGTCCGGAATAAGGTATGAGGTTCGATCCTTTAGTGTTAGATGTTTTTATTTCTATTGCATATTGGGAAAGATTGATTTCTGGATTCTAGCTGTCTATTGTGGTACCCCAAGCCATAGGAATTTCTCTCCATAATAGATATTTGTTGCATTTTCAGGTAACTTTTCTACTGCATCAAAATCCACTTGAACATCTCGATAATATGGATCATTATGAATTTTATATAATAATGCATCCATAACTTTTTTTTTCTAACAGTGAAATCATAACTGGATCCTTGGCGTCCTTTTTTTCGCACAACGACCATTAAGTCCAAGTTGTTAATATGTCGTGGCAATGTCTTGACGACATCTTTAATTTCCTCCAGAAAACTGATGGTGTGTCCTCAATATTTGTATTGTCCACCTATTGAATGCATCACCTGCAATATTGGACTTGCACTAGCTATCAACATATCTTCAACTTGTGTGAGATATTCAAGGACGTGAGGTAGAGTTCCTGGATCCATGTGGTTTGTAGCTAATAATTTGTGATTAGATCCCTCTCATAGACATCGCATGCACATTGGACCTCTACTTGTATTACGTACTTGTATTCCAGCATATGACTCAAGGGAGACATGACACATTTGAACTTCTGCTAATCGATCAATTCGTTCACGAAATTTTCCATGTCTAGTATACATTTCTTCAAATGGTACCAATATTTTATCGTCCATTTCAACACCTTGCTCTCTGATTGTTCCACGTTGAGCATCCCCATTTATATATCTCCGTTCTTCCAATTGCTTCAACTTTCTCTCTTGATATGTTTTTTGACGATTAACATTTCGTTTTCTTTGTTCTTCTTCTTCTTGTGCTTTCAATTCATCCAAATTTCTTTTTCGATATTCTTTTTGTCGATCTGCATTTGTGATCATATTAGTTATTGGAAATGCTTGAAATTGGACCATGTCATCAACACATTTCTCATTGACCATTACACCTTGAGCATTTTCCAGATTTGGTTCCATTGGTATATTGGTTGAAATTTGTCTTTATTGTTCGACATTTTCTTTTTTTTGTTGTTTTGCAAATTGATTTCTTGCTTCTTCCAATTACTTCAACTTTCTCTCTCAATACGCTCTTTGACAATCAGCGTTTCTTTTTATTTGTTCTTCTCATTCTTGTACCGTCAATTCATGCAACTTTTTTTTCGATATTCTTTTTGTCGATCTAAATTTGGGATCATATTAGTAATTGGACCTTCTTGAAATTGGACCATGTCATCAACATGTTGCTCGCTGACCATTAGACGTTGAGCATCTTCCATAGTAGGTTCCACTAGTATGTTGGTTGATTTTTTTATTTCCCATTCAACATTATGATTTTTTTGTTGTTCTATAAATTATTTTGTTGCTTCTTCCAATTGCTTCGACCTTCTCTCTCGATATTCTCTTTGTCGATCAACATTTCATTTTCTTTGTTCTTCTCATTCTTGTGTTGTCAATTCGGTCAACTTTCTTTTTAAATATTCTTTTTGTCGATTTTCATTTGGGATCATATTAGTAATTGGAACAACTTGAAATTGGACCATGCCATCAACACTTTGCTCTCTGATTGTTACACGTTGAGCATCTTCCACAGTTGCTTCCATTGGTATATTGGTTGAATTTGTCTTTGTCGTTTGAAAGTCTGATTTTTTTGTTGTTCTGCAAATTGATTTCTTGCTTCTTCCAATTTCTTTCAATTTCTCTCTCGATATTCGCTTTGTCGATCAGCGTTTCATTTTCTTTCTTCTTCTCGTTCTTGTGCTATCAATCCGTCCAATTTTCTTGTTCGATATTCTGTTTGTCGGGATGCATGTTCTTTAGTCGTTCTTCTCCTTCTTCTGATGTGATTTCATTAGATTTTCTTCCTTGATATGCTTCTTGATATTCGGCATTTTGTATTTTTTGTCCCTCTCTTGTTTGTGTGATAGCATCTTCCATTTTTAGGTCAGACTCTGTATAGAAAATGATAATCATTATATATACACTATTTTTTTTAAGTAGTGAAATCTACACTAAAATTCATGCGCTGAAGTAATAATAGCTACACAAAAACACAATACAGTGAAAACTATGAAATTTAAAAAAAAAGCATACACTTAATTCTATGCAAATTTAAAACTCAATAGTTTTTTTCTTAAATTAAGTAATTTGGGAGGATTGAACCTTCAACCTCATGCCCATTATCCTAACAACCTTACCACTATACCACAAGTACTTCTTATGATTAATAGTAAGGAAAATAATTATAAACTTAAATCATATTGCATTTGGTGAAAATGGGGGAAAAGTTGATCAAGAGGATTTGATCCCATGACCTACCTCTAACCATAGCAATGTGTTACCAATGGAATACACCCTAAATTAGTTGTTAGTTACTTATAATAGTTTACATTTATATCCTTAAATTTAATTTAAATTTATATTTCAATATATAATAAGGTTTACATAGATATTGAAATATAAATAGGGTTTCCTTACATCCTGATATTAATATAAATATTAATGTTATATTTAATATAAATTTATTTTATTTAAAATTAAAATTATATTTAATTGAATTCAAATATAAATTTCAATTATTTTAATTAAAATTATATTTAATTTAAGATATTATAATATATATTTTAACATATATTAAAACTAACGTGAGCCTGTCTGCAAGGAGATCGCAGCGAGGAGGAAGGGTTTGCATGAGCCTGCCACAGAGAGATCGCAGCGAGGAGGAAGGGTCTGCATGAACCTGACGCAGGGAGATGGTGGTGAGGAGGAGGACATGGCATGCAGGAGGTGACGGAGGAGGTCACGCTGCCTGGAACAATAAAAATATTATTGTTGGGTCCTTCTTCTTGTATCTTCACTGACACATCCATGAGTAGTGAAACATAGATATATTTCGAATGAATTCGATATAACGACATATTGTTGGGCATAGCTCATAGATGACTAAAAACATTGTGAATTGTAGTTGAGTTCAATTAAAAAAACAACATTGAAATTAACATTTAATAATTTAGATAGGGAAAAGAAATCATGGATTGAAATACGTTTGAGCATGGGCTTTAAAACTTTGAAATGTAATCATTCCATCAATCTAAACGTCAATTTAAATGAGTTAAGACAAAAGTTGGACTTTAAGTGGAGAACACAAAAGATTGGCAGTATGTGCTTTCATTACTTTATATTAATATATATTAAAATATATATTAATATATATTTTAATTTTAATATATATTAAAACTAACATGAACCCTTCATTTGCCAAGGGTATGTGTGACCCTGCCGCAGGGAGATCGCAGCGAGGAGGAGGGGTCTGCGTGAGCCTGCCGCAAGGAGATCGTAGTGAGGAGGAGGAGGACATGGCAGGGAGGAGGTGGCAGGGAGGAGGTCGGGCTGGCTAGCTTGGACGTGGTGCCGGCAGAATTTACAATTTATAATTTGTTGATGGAGAATTTAAAATTTAAAATTTATCATTCTTACCTATTGGGTTTATTGTTGCTCTCGCACTGGTTGTTGTTGTTGCTGTTGTTGGATCAAGGTAGCTAGCTATGATGTAGTTTGTGATACTTCTTGCTATTTATATAGTTGTTTTTTTTTCTTCTAATTTTCTATTTTTTTTATAGCCGACATAACGTTATGTAACGTTACGTAATGTTACAATATCTACCCCATACTGGGCTATAGAGCGCATCTCGGTGCAATTATGGGAGAGATTTTGTAACACAAAATAAAAAAATAATATCACTTTCGTAAAGTTATTTTTATTAATAAAAAATAAATTTTCCAATAGGCCAAAATAAATTTCGGCCACAAAAACAATCTAATATGGGGGAGATGTTGTAATCTTCCTACCTAACAAAACAATAAAAAGTAAAAATTTAATTATCCATAAAAAAATATGCGGGTCAAGAAAAAAATACAAAATTGAATTATCCACAAAAAAAATGTTGGCCTTGCACATGGTTTTAAAACTATGTGCAAGGCATTCTAAACAACCCATGGTTTTATTGTACATGGTTTAGGAGGCTTTGCACATGGTTTGTAAACCATGTACAAGGCCTCCTAAACAACCCATGGTTGTATTGTACATTGTTTAGGAGGCCTTCTAAACAACGCATGGTTGTAGGATGGCCTTGCATATAATTTGAAAACCATGTGTGGGGAAATGATGCAATTTTCATTCCTAACAAAATAAAAAATAATAAAAATATTATATGTGGGCCATAAATAATATTAAATATTAATAATAAAAATATTATGTGGACCTTAAATAAAAATATGTGACTTTTGGTTTGAAACCTAAGAAGAGGTTTGCACCTAGAGATATTTGATCCATCTCGGCACTTGATAGAGCCTAGGATTTGGATCTACGCTCGTAGGCATTTACATATTATCTAATATTTTGGACTTCCTTGAACAAATCAACAAGATTAACCTAAGTGTAACAAGTGTATAGTAGGGATACTTTTCATGGTCGTCATATATTGTTATGCTTAAATGCACCTTGATTAGTATTTAAATTTCCTTTAGTTAAAGGGTTGTTAAAGAAACATGTAACATTTTGTAATAATTATAGGTGTTTAGATCATGAGTAGATATTAGCATGGATTCATTTCATGGTTGCCATATCTTCTTATGCTTAAATGCATCTTAACTAAGATTTAAACCATAGTAGATCCAAATCCTAGGCTGTATCAAGCGCCGAGATGGATCAAATCTCTTGAGGTGCAAACCTCTTCTTAGGTATCCATTGATTTGATTCAAACCAAAAGAAACATCTTTTTATTTAAGGTCCACATATAATTTTATTATGATTAATATTTAATATTATTTATGGGTGACATATAATATTTTTTATTTTGTTAGGAACAAACATTGCATCATTTCCCCACGCATGGTTTTAAAACCACATGCAAGGCCCTCCTACAATCATGGGTTGTTTAGGAGGCCTTGCACATGGTCTTTAAACCATTTGCAAAACCCTCCTAAACCATGTACAATAAAACCATGGGTTGTTTAGGAGGCCTTGCACATGGTTTAAAAACCATGTGCAAATCCTCCTAAACCATGTACAGTAAAACCATGGGTTGTTTAGAATGCCTTGCACATGGTTTTAAAACCATGTGCAAGGCCAATATTTTTTTGCCGATAATTCAATTTTGTGTTTTTTTGTTCACCCACATATTTTTTTATGGATAATTAATTTTTTACTTTTTTATTGTTTTGTTAGGTAGGAAGATTACAACATCTCCTCCATATTAGATTGTTTTTGTGGCCGACATTTATTTTGGCCTATTAGAAAATTTATTTTTTATTAATAAAAATAAAGTTACGAAAGTGATATTATTTTTTATTTTGTGTTACAATATCTCTCCCATAATATTCACTATCACTATTATTTTTTGCTAACATATTACAAACTTTACTAACGTTACATCACGTTACAAGATCTCTCCCATAATATTCACTATCACTATTTTTTTTTGCCGACATGTTACAAATGTTACTAACGTTACGTCATGTTATAAGATCTCCCCCATACTGGGCTCTAGAGCGCCTCTTGACGCAATCAAACGTTGAAATCTGGACAAGTAAGACATATTCCCAAAAGATTGAAGCAATTACTCAAGAAGTAGCCAATGAAAAAGTTTAGTAAGCTCGAAGATATTTTCAAAAGTTTTTTAGAACTAATCCATGATAAAGATGTTGTCGCAGAATTGAAAGAACTCATAGAAGAAACCCTAGAGGATTTGTGACCTGAAGAAAGAGTTAACCATGTTGGGAAAGGATTGAAAACTATTCACGGGTTATGAATGAATCCATAGATAGAAGACTATGACATGGACTATATCACTCTATATTTTGGATCTAATGTCAATATCTTGACAAGGTGGACATGGGAAAGAATGAACAAGCCGTGATTGGATTTTTCTCCCATTTAGTTAAGATTAGTGAATCAGTCGAAGGTTCTACCCATTGGTCGACTAATGCAAGTACTTGTCGAAGTAGATGGCCCAAGGACATACATACACTTTGAATTGATAGACGCTATCAATTATACAAACACATATCCTGCACTTTTGGGGATTGATAAGGTGATAGATAATCATACCATAATTAATTTTAAGAAAAGAATCTTATTATTTGAAGATTCATAGATAAGGGTTGTCGCAGCAATTAATCTGCTCGAAGGGTAGAGATATGTCAAGACAATGAACAGTGAAGGCCAAGGTAATTACCTAGATGATATATATAATATCATGTCTTCAAGAGACGACTATATAAATCCAACATTTGATGGAAAGTTGAGTTAGCAGAGTTTTAGCTCCTATACATTTGATTGATGTGAAGCATTAGAAAATTGGAAGAATTGGCTGCATAAAGTTTCCATGCAAATATGCACAAGAATTACAAGATTTGTGCGATGGGTAGGAGCCAAGGAAAGAAATATATTTATATATGAAGGTTTACCTAACCTTACATCTTTTCTGGTGGAATTTGAATAAAAAGTCACAAAATCACAGTGATTGTCTGCCTTTGACTTTGTTCAAAACGTTACGCCTGCTAGATGGTGGGGTACACATAAACAATATATCTCCGAATGGAAACAATGTGAAAGATTGTTGGAGATTATATTTGGAGAAGAGATTAGTTATGCTGATCGTAAGTATATAGGATTGACAAATCCTGTCAAACGTATTGAGCATTGTCACACAACATGGTAAGAGTATCCATGATAAGAATGGGTTCATCACTTTATACATACATTGGATATGGTACAAAGGAACTAGTACACATTAGTGGAGCTATGACAAGGAAATCTCAAGTAGGAAGAGTTAGCTACAGTATTCACACACACATTTGAGTTTTCAAGTGATCATCCAGAAATTGATGCTTCACTGCAGAGTATGAAAGAGAATATATTTGAGGAAATCCATGTCGCAACTACAAATTTCCATCAGTGCAACGCGACAATCCACCATTGAATGGAATGTTACAACCTTATGGTAGAACTAGATGACAGGTAAGCACTGGACATAAACATACCTGAGTTGGAAGGTATGCATGTAGTGGAAGGATTTGGCATTTCGAGCAACCAATTCCTAAGTCAACTTAAAATTAAGAAAGTAAATATTGGCTCGCCTGAAAATCGAAAGTTTGCCAATATTGGAGATTATTGGGATGATGAGACTGTAGGGAATATCACTGATTTTTTGAATGAATTTCAGGATTTGTTCCCTACAAATTTTTTCATATATGAAAGGAATAGTTGGAGATATTTGCGAAATGAAGATGCCTTTGAGGCCCAATGCAGAAATGGTAAAGTAATGACCATATAGATTGAATCCATGATACAAAGAAAAGTTTAAGGCTAAATTGGATCAAATGCTAGAGGAAGGTGTTATAGAAACTTTCAAGGAATCAAATTTGATTAGTCCAATTGTAGTATAGGACAAGAATACCTCAGGTGAAGTAAGAATTTGTGTCAGCCTGAGAAATTTGAATGATGCTTGTTTACATGGCTAGATTTTTACTCTATTTACATATGAGGTACTAGAGAATGTCGAACGGAAAGAGATGTACTTTTTCACTAATGGATTTTATGGTTACCATAAAATTAGGATTGCAAAGGAGGACTATCACAACAATACCTTTGATACAAAGTGGGTATTTTTCTAGTATATGGTAATGCCCTTTGGACTTAAGAATGTGCCTGTGATTTTTTCAAGACTCATAGTAGCTTCCTTTAAATATTTTATACGAAAATTTCTTGAAGTATAATTCGATGATGGGAGATTATTTGGGTCATAAAAGACCATATAGAGATCCTAAGAATTATGTTGGAACACTGTTGCCCGTATCAAATTTCCATGGATTTGAAGAAATATATCTTTTGCACACCTTTTGGAGATCTATTGGGCCATGTGGTTTGTCACGATGGAAGTTTGGTTGAACCAACAAAAAATGTGATCATCCTCAACCTACCACAACCTACTACAGTTAAATAGTTAATAGTGACACTAGGACACACTGGATACTACTGGCAATTTATCAAAGGATATGCGGAGGCCACTTCTCCGATGGAAAAAATGTTAAAAAAATATACTAAGTTTTAATGGATAACAGACTTCCAAGAATTTGTGGACAAGTTGAAGAACAATATGGCTACTGCACCAATATTTGCGTTTCCATACTGGGAAAAAGATTTCCACATTCATATCGATGCATCATCTATTGCGCTCAGCGTGATACTGACACATCCTGGTGAAGGATCGATTGATGATCCCAATGCCTTCACTAGCAGAAAATTATCAACTTGATAGAATAATTATATCATGATGGAAAGAGAAGGGCTAGAGATGGTATATTTGCTGCAAAAATTTAGGCACTATTTTCTAGGAGGACATTTGAAGATGCACACTGACCATTCTTCATTGAAATACCTGGTCAATAAGTGAGTGTTTGGGGGAAGATCCATTGGTGGCCTCTCCTTTTCCAAAAAAATTATTTTGAGATAATTGTTAAACCTAGCCGATTGAATTTGAGGCTAGGCCATCATTCAAGGATCGAAAGTGGAGATGAACTTACTAGTATGGAAGATAATATTCCTGATGTGCAACTATTTGTGATAACCATGTTTGATGATTAGTACCGAGAAATCATACAATTTTTAAGTACGTGTTATGTGCCAACTGAATTCACCACTACAAAAAAGAATCAGTTGATTGTGCATGATGCATATTTCTAGTTGATCGTTGGACACTTGTATAAAATGGGTCCTAATGAGATTCTTTGGTGCTACATTTTAGAGCACGATTTTCTGATGATATTGAATGAATCACATGCTGGTGTCACGGGAGGACACTATGCAAGAACAATTACAGTGTGTAATATTTTGCAAGAAGGTTATGGTGGCCCACCATGCATGGGGATTCTTAGGATTATTGTCACAACTATGATGTCTTCCAAAGGACTAGAAATCCTTTCCAAAGAGATGAAACTCCATTGGTGCTACAGATAACATTGTAGGAATTTTATAAATGGGCCTTTGAAT
Organism: Pseudotsuga menziesii; assembly: GCA_001517045.1. Taxonomy (NCBI): domain Eukaryota; kingdom Viridiplantae; phylum Streptophyta; class Pinopsida; order Pinales; family Pinaceae; genus Pseudotsuga; species Pseudotsuga menziesii. The sequence continues at coordinate 109,857 of LPNX010321517.1, read as the reverse complement.
TTGTAGGACCTATTAGTCCTAAAGGGAAGCGTAGTGGAGCACAATATATTATCACCATGACTGATTACTTAACCAAATGGGATGAAGCAACGCCAATAAAATATTGTATAGCTGCGACTGGTGCAAATTTTATATTTGAAAATGTTGTGACAATATTTGGGTTCCCCAAGATTTTAATCAGTGATCAAGGTACGCATTTTGTTAATTAGTTGATTTAAGAACTAAGGGAGGAATTTCATATACAACATAAAAATACAGCACCATATCACCCTCAAGCAAATGGAGTTGTCAAACCATTCAAAAAAATTCTAGAAAATGCATTGACAAAGGTTTGTAATGATGTAAGAGATGGCTGGGACTAGAATATTTCCATAGTATTATGGGAATATCACATGACATGTAAGAATTTAACAAACCATACATCATTTTGATTCGTATATGGGGAATAAGTTATCATGGATATGGAGTACATTGTACCAAGTCTAAGAATTCTTGTGATCACCGAAATGATAGATGTTGATTCTATTGAAGATAGGTTACTTCAACTAGTACATTTGGAAGAAGAATCTTTTAATACAAGGTTTCATCAAAACATTGAAAAGCAAAGACATAACGTATGACATGATTAACATATTAAGAATAAGAAGTTTCAAGTCAAAGGAGTTGTTCTTATGTATGATAGCAAATTCTTCAAGCACCCAGGGAAGTTAAAAGATCATTGGTTAGGACCGTACATTAACAAAGAGATCATTGATGGAGGAGCAGTGAAACTAAAAAAATTATATGGGACAAAATTTAGATTATTTGTCAATGGAAGTTGACTGAAACCATATTACGATAGCTGTGACTTTGTCACATAAAAGAAAAAAGAGAAAAGAACAAAATTCTCTAATTAAAATGACATGGGAAATAGAGATATCACCTTAATATAGAGTAATTATACTCATGAGAAGAGGTAACACTGTCATTATTCATGCTGGCCCTTAAGCCACCCTTCATCTACTTTTTTTTAAAACAATGTGAGCTATCTAGTACTCCATTACAAAAATTGTAGCACTGCATACAAGAAATGAAAACCTAAACTGTGTGCATATGAAAGAGAAATTTAACCTTTGAATGAGGACTTGGGATGTAATGAAAAGGCCACGCTCATCCCAATCATTTGGGTGACCATTCATTGGCACCCTGACCTCATCTGCTAAAACAAATATTTAATGTTAATATATTTAACTTAAAATGTGAAATTGAATTATTCTTTAAACAAAAGATGGATTCAAAAAGGTCCTACCTTTATTCAACTATCAGAGGGTCGAGGGTTTGATCCTCCTAGTTCTCCTCCCCTTCCTCTTCCCTATACAAACCAACCCAATCTGAGTTAGCTATGTTGTATCCTACGAAAAATTGTTAAAGGAATAAATAATTAAAATGGAAATATTAACTTTTAACTATTAAACCCTTCTGGGCTTAGGAATCTCCTCTGCTAGGAATAAAATGTAAGCACACCTAAGTTTCCACCTTACAACATGAAAATGAAATACAACTAATACTTTGTAGAGGAAATTTTGCATGCAAGCGACCATTAACCACCATAAACACTAGTAAACACCATTAAAAATATTTAAAACACAACGTATAGATGTTAATAAACCAAGAAAAAAATGTAAGACATGCCAAAATGATAAATGAGGTCACAACATGCACCATCGTGCAACAAACACCATATGAAACTAGACAACAAAACCATGATGACGAAGTAAATGCGTCATAAAACCCTAAAACATATTTATAATGACAAGGATCTGGTAGAGTACAAATGGAGTGTTGAGATCACTTCTTTGCACGAAAAGCATGCGGTCATCCAAACTCTTTAACAATGCATGGATGCGTTGTCAACTCGCATTCCAAGGATTATGACAAATTCAATAACTTCATTAAACTCCTTCTCCCTCATAAGTTAGCATCCACCTTATAACTCCAATAGCCATATGCCAAAATTTGGATTAAAGTTTAAACTATATGTTGCCTTATATCATGTTTACCCACATCACATGTACAGTCGCAAGGCTTGCACCCCCTTTGAAAATACCTTATATAAAGTAAGGTTAAAACTTCAATATAACACATAAAGCATACGTCTAGCAGCATATGGCTTAGGACAAAAGTCCAAATCCTAATATTTAGTCCTAGGTAAACAAAACCAATTATTTCATTGAATTAAAACATTAACATGTTACCTTGGTGAGGGCTGCAAACTTGGTTGTTGTCATACTTGGATTCCACACCGGATAGACAACAAGACCCACTGTTAAACAAATAAGAAGTATATTTAAATTTATCCACACAAACTAGTAAAAAGGATCTTACGACTAAGAAAACACTTTGCAACGAATAATTATATAAATTATAATTTTTTTATATGGTGTTATTTACGGGTATGTGACATAATGGTGTAAGAGAACAACTACAACACTTGGATTGAAAATACCAATACTCAAACTGATATAAATTAGAAAATTAATTCTATTGTTATAGTTTGACTCTCTTCACAAAAAGGAAGAGAAGAATAACCTTGATTTTGCAAAAATTATGGGAGATGTGGGAGTGTATGCTAAAGGAGAATCACATCCTAGAGATACAGAAAACAATGAAGAAGGTAATATTAGAGACAGTGAAATCTAGGTGAATCTCAATTCCAAGTAGGAATGATAACCCATCTAAACTCCTATACATAGTAAAAGATTTAAACGAATAATTGAAACGAGTTAAGGAAGATAATGAATGCATTTTAAAAGCATAGGAAGCACTTAATAATGTTATGCTAACTCAACTACATAGTAACAAAGAATAAAAGAGTAAAGGACTAGAATTAAATATGGTAAGAACTGCACTTTGTAAGGTAAGAAAACTAAAATTTTCTAATCACGAGATTGAATATTCAAGTGAAGAATCAACTCAACATAGTAAGGAAAAATATAAGGATTCTAGTAAAATTAGTGATAGCAATCAACATAAAAATAAATAGAAACCATATGAAGAGATTACTGATGAGTTTAAAAATATCAAACCTCCTATGATCAATGGATAAATCGAAAAAGGAGAAGAAGCCAAAGCTTGGATATCTGAGATGAAAAATTACTTCCATATGTATAACTATTCTAATGAACTTGTTGGGATATTATTAATCCCACTCATAACTTAGGATAAAATATTTAATAATTAGATGATTAAATTCATACCCACTAGCTAGATAGTTAGCATCCACTTGTACCTTAAAGTAAACACATTCCATCTATACCCCATGAATGCATTAATTCTGATCCTAGGTTGATCTTGACCACTTTATGGACTCCTAAAATTAGTAACTATGCTTTCCTGAAGATTATGGCTTATTCTTATTTTATCCATCTTTTATATGGATAAGGTAATGCTACCTAACTAGGAAACTAGTATCTTTTGTTGCCATCGTATCCTCCGTGATTTTCTCTTCATTTTCCAGGATTAGAATGTTTTTCCATCACTCTTGACAACTCACTCATGCTTTTTCTAATTCGTGAGGTCCTTGACCGATTTGGGAAGTGCTTTATCCACATATGGGGGTTTATCATATTTGGTAAGTCTACCTTTCTGAGCTTTATGAGTTGTCTCTATACAACTTGATTTTACCTATGTGGATGTACTATTTATGTACACTATTATTCATCGTTATAAATAGGAAGGAAACAATCCAATATTCATCTCTTCATTCATGTGATTCAGTCTCTTTTATTCTCTCTATTTTTCATGTGTATGCTTGTGAGAATTATCTTAGTAGCGAGATCTATTTCCTTTGCTTCTTGTTATCATATTTTCTCATATCATTGGAGATATTATATCTACACGATATAAAATCACAAGGTTTCTCAAGTTCTACATAGTTGAGGATCTATATGTTCTCTCCAGCAGAGCTCATCTAGTCTCCTATCCCTCTTTGATGAAGAGCTTGCCTAGTTTACAATATTTTCTCCTAGTTTTGTTTTGCAGGTTGCAGAGAGTTTCTTATTGAGTGAATCACCTTAGCAATATGGATTATTCCTCACATATAATTCTTACTCCCTTTAACTATCATGAATGGAAATCCAAAATTGGCATTCTATTGCGTAGTAAAGGACTATACAAAGTTACTCTAGCTTTGGAGAATGAGCCCAATGCTGTGATTGAGAAAGATAAGTGGCATACTAGGTTGGATGAATCCTATGGATTGATTTGTCTCTCTATTTTTGACTGATATACTCTTTCATTTAGATGGTTTGACCACTCCAAACCAAGTGTGAACCCAATTGGAGTCTCTCTTTGGTGTTCAAGATGAGCTAAGAGCACATCCGTTGGAAATTGAGTTATTCTCACTAAGTCCAAAAAGTTTTGTTTCTATTGAGGGTTTCTTCTGTTAGAATTTTATCATTTAATCAATATGATCTAGGATCTTATCTGAGAAAATAACATGCACAACAATAATCATAAGAGACAAGAGACACAAAGAATTTTCCTTCGGGAAACCATAAATGAGAAAACCCCGCAATTTCCTCATAGATAGAATGAGCACCAATAGCAAAAGTAAAAACCAAAGACACAAAGATGATCTCTGACAAATGTTCTCTCTCTCACTTGCGCATTATACTTCTCTCTCACTCAAGCGCTATTGTTGAGTGAGTGTGTTCTAAATAGAGAGTCCCACTCTCTATCTATACTTGTTTTCCACTTGACAATTACTCTCCAGGGCCGAAATCACTAGGAGAGTCTAATAACCCTAATACCCCTCAACTGTGGGGACTATTTCCTCGACTTACAACAAAGGGTTAACCTCAAGTCAATTATGGGGACTATTTCCCTGAATTAAAATGGAGGGTTAACCTCAATGACTTTACATGACTTTATTATATTAATGACTCTCTCAATCAGAGGAAGAAACATCTCCATCGGGGTATATTGAAATAAAATAAGAAATATACGAGTGAATACATTTTAAAGTTACAAATACATCAACACTCCCTCTCAACTAGTAATGTATTCTCTTGATACAGTTCATCAGCATAAGTCTTCATCATTGGATCATTACTGGATTATCATCATCACTCCTACTACTATCTCTAGAAAATGGTGCTAACTCTCAATTCTACTCGTCATAGGAAGTTCTATAGAGACAACCCCTTTTCATGCTGGACGTAGGACTATCCGTCTGTCAGGTCTTCATAATCTATGAGAGAAAGCCATCAAGTAGGTACATCTTAGGACTTATTATATGTTTCTTGCGAAACCTACAATATCTCCTAGGACTAATTATATGCCATTGCAAAACCTTAAGGAGCATCCTAGGACTGATTACATGCCTTGCAACACCTGCGTACCCTACTACCATCTTCATATCATCTCATTGTCACATGGAGTAGAGCCCATGTACACATAAAATAGCACTTACATTCACCAGCATGGTAGGACACACCTACTACCATCCGGGGAAAAGGCTCTAGCAATTACATCCACTGACATGGTAGGACACACCTACTACCATCTGAGGCAAAGGTTCTAGCACTTATATTTACTGACATGGTAGGAAACACCTACTACCATCCAAGAAAAGGATCTGCACTTACATCCATTGACATGGTAGGATACACATACTACCATATGGGGAAAGGCTCTGCACTTACATCCATCGACATGGTAGGACACATCTACTACCATCCAGGGAAAGGCTCTGCACTTACATCCACCGGCATGGTAGGACACACCTACTACCATGTGGGGAATGTATCTACACTTACATCCACTAGAATTGTAGGACACACCTTCTACCATCTGGGGAAAGGATCTGGACTCACATCTTACCATGGGAGGCCTAGCCTGCCACCATGTCAGGAAGGCTCAGTAGTTACATCCAACCATGCACTACTAGATTTTGATCCAAAATCCGACGGTTTTTTCCGACGGCGCGTGGTTTTTTTCTTTTAACCATGCCAAAAATCAGAAAGATTAATTTTTTTTTTGAAATGGTGGGGAGAAGTGTCGCTTAAGCGACGGCAATGCTCCTAAGTGTCGCTTAAGCGACGGCGCTAAAATGTCTATCCTCCTAAGTGTCGCTTAAGCGACGGCTCTAAAATTGCTTGATTTTTAGGGTGGTGATGTGCCTACATTGAATTATTACTCCAATGCTCTATTTAATGTGAATTATCCCTTCATTTGTATATGTCTCTCTAATCATTCACTATCTCATCTATATTATTGAACTTAAATCCTTACCACTTCAAATAATATGAGAATATCCCCCTCCCTCTCTACAAATAACCAACACAATTCAATACCAAATTACTATATACCTTGTGCAATAAAATTCCTATCCTCTTATTCTCTCATAAATTTATCAAATCCTTATTTGTACGTTCTTTCTTCTACTCAACATAAACTACTCACTTCCATGGTTC
>LPNX010321517.1:70713-97743 GCA_001517045.1 Pseudotsuga menziesii | reverse complement strand
GTAGGTAGATATCTGTCTTTGTCGAAAAGTGATTTTGGAAAGATATTAAGCTTCATAACAAGCATTACTATATATGATAATCTAATGAATGTTTTGAGCTAAAAGATCTATCTATCTTCCTGTGAACAGTTTGGTGTAGATGCAAAAGATTGATGTAATTTGAGTAGTCATCTCCAGCCACAAGATTTCAATGTTTGTTGGTCTGGTTTTGACTTCTTCCCTCTACAAGGTTGGAGTGTGAACGAGTATGAATCTTCCAATGACTATTATCCTGTTAAAAACTAATAATCATTAGAATGAGTATTAGCCTGTTGCATACTTGAAAAGAAGCGCATTACTTTGCAAATTCTATGCATGCATTTCTCTTTCATGGGGAAACTACTGCCCAAAGAGTATGAGAGGCTGTTAGCAATTGTCCTATTCCCCATATAAGGTTTGGAGTGTGTGACAATAGGTTTGCACTTATCAAATAGTATAGGACTAACATTATAACACGATTTCATCCTAGCATTTTTATTGTCAAAGTTACAACTGGTTCTAAACATAGACTGAAATTCTGATTCTTATCCCCAGCAAAGAGATTTGCAGGGGTTTACTGACTTCATTATTTGAAAACAATGTAATATTTTCAAAATACATGCAAACTTCAGTTTAAAAGTTTGGTGTCCCACTATAGGTTCCTACCAGTAAGTTTGCAGTCTTAGAAAATAAGTCATCTGGACATTGTGAGATTTTCATGTCTGGTAATTAATTTTGGCCATGTATGGAGCAATATGAGAAGAACTGAAAAGATCTTTCGAGTGAGCCGAAGACACCAAAATCTTGTCCTTGAGAATCGAAGATTGCATTCTCAACAAACTCTTAACTTTAAAGTACTTCTAAGTTCTCTGCAGGGGAAGTGTCATGTGGCCTCCTCAATGTACAATACTCTTTCATGCAATCATCTTTTGAAATTTGGCACATACTATACTCTCACAATATTTATTTTTTTTAAATTTCAGCAGCCCTCGCTTAAGCGACGCTTTCAAACTGTCGCTTTTCCGACGGCTTTTGAGATATCCGTCGCAAATCCGACACTTGTAACTGTCGCTTTTCCGATGGTGTTTGAGATATCCGTCGCAAATCCGACACTTGTAACTGTCGCTTTTTCGACGGCATTTGTAGATATCCGTCGCAAATCCGACGGTTCTTGCTGTCTTTTTTTCTAAAAAAATTTCACCACTGTCGAGGATATTCCGTCGCTTAAGCGACGGTTACTTATGTGTCGCTTAAGCGACGGTTATTTAGGTGTTGGAAAAGCGATGACAAGTTTCTGACGCTTAACAAAAAATCAAAGTGTCGTACATGCGACAGGGAAGTGTCGAAAATCCGACATGACAGCCGTCGGATTTTTGGTCAAAATGTAGTAGTGATGGGAGGCCCAACCTGCCACCATGTTAGAAACGATCAACACATACATATGCCCATGGGAGGCCCAGCCTGCTACCATGTCGAAAAGGCTCTTGGACTCATCACTTCCCCTTGGAAGGAACCTCAATATGAAGAACACCAAGATTCTTTCTGAAGTATTTAAATGTCACTCTAGACATTTCTAGCATAGAATCACATCAGGGTTGATTATGTCCAACGATAGATTGCAAGCTTTCCAGGAATGATTACATCCGAGGAAAACCTACAAGACTGATTACGTTTGAGCAACCTATGACCTTTGCTAGGATTTTATGCTCAGACAACCTATCTCACCGACTATGCTAGAAGTCATCACTCCCTCTTTCAAGAGATATTGATCTGGATCATATACTGGAGCTTCACTACTCCTCTCTCATAGATAGTCGATCAAGTGGCAACATACTTTTCCTCAGCTGTTCTTAGTGCCATGTACGACTCCATCTTTCCAAACCAGTAGCCCATACTGGATCTCAAACTGAGGAAGCATCCCAAGGTGTTCTTCTTCTTAGTGATGCTACCAATATGAATCAACATAGCCATGTGTGATAAATGCATATCAAGTTATATCTAGGATCTAAAACAATTTCACCATCAAAGTGTTTGACAAAATATGCAAGAGAAAACAAAGAGATAGAAAATAGTTGGAACAACACATGTGAAAGGTGTTGATTTCTAGTCATATTATTATCATTCATCATTTATAATATATTGGAAAAATTTGAGTGGATCTGGAAGGAAATTGGAGTTGTACATGTGTCAAGGTGAGAAATGACCTCAACCCCCCCTAGGTGGACCAATGGACACCCAACTCATCCAAAACAGTCATGAATCCTCATGTGAACATTGGTGACATGTGTTGGGTTATTAATGAGTCCTAGACAAGTGTGGGTGAGAATATTGAGGTGAGTGGGGTGCTCTATGTGGCAATAAATGCTCCTGGGAGAGCTAAAATAGGCCAAATACACCACTAGTGCACTTTGTCAATCCTGGACCCAAACAATCAAGGAGGTAGCACTCCAATGCATTAATGTTGCATCACATGGGCTAGGTTGACCAAACTAGGGCACCATTGTAGGTGTGAACATGCCAAAATAACCAGATATTTAGCAGAATTAACTCTCCTAAGTCTAAACCATAGGATATCATTGCATGTGGGAAAATAAACTTAGAATAAGGTCAAAAATATGTAATAAGGGTGTATTAATGCTCCTAAACCCCCCCTTAATCCATACTTAGTACAATTTAATGATTTATTAAGGCCTTGGAAACTAAGGCACAAGTCACCTTTTACAACATAATTCTATTGATCCATGTAATAGAGGTAAGGAGGAAAACCTCATGGCAAAAAACCTCCCCTAAAAAAAAATGGATTATGACATAGAAGAAACGCTACATATACTCCAAACCAAAAAAATGTCTAGAGGAATATTCTTCTTGGGAAGAAGTGGAATGTGCTCAACCACCTCAAGAATAGCTGCAAGATGAATCCTTAGACCATGTAGAAGAACTGAAATGCACTAACAAGAGAGCGAATGGTGATCTTCAGACTTGAACTTCGAACCAAACAGGATGCCATGCCTGAAAGAGACTGAAAATGCTTCGGAATAGGTGATCCTAAGCGAATAATAAGGATCTTGAAGCATCAAATTCGAATGAAGGTTGTAATCAGCTGCAAGAATGTGGAACAAGAGTCCCAAATGTGCCATTGTGATGGAAAAGGCTTCTCCATATTCATATGAACTTGAAGGAACTCTACTAGTGATGGCCGAGGAATATATGGTAAAAAAATTGTGAAGTAATGAGATATATTCACTTGACATCCAAGCCTCTCCATTTTCCAAACCAATACTCTCATGTGAAGAAAACCCATCTTCTAGAGAGGGCTTGCTATGAACATCAACTAGCAATACCTCTTCACCATTCGTAACATAAGACATAGAGAAGTAGGGTGTAGAATGGATAGATAAATCCTCAGCAGTAGTGATGGCAGCAACTGATATCCCATCTTCATGAAACATAGCTTCTTGACAAGGAGAAGAAGCCACAGAGGAAGAAACTTGAGTTGGGTCATTTGTTGAATCTTTGGCTAATTCTTCTTCTTCATTTCAAACAACTTCTTGAGAAATGCATGAGGTCGAGATCATAGGAGAAAGAACACATAAGGAGGTGCCCATTTTATTTCTCTCCATGTAGCTCACATATTCTTGGTGCAGTCCAAGAGCTTCATCCATATTTCTCCAAATCTTGAATGGGTAATCAGAAAAATAAAGGAGGTAGCGCATTGTAGGATGTATAGCTAGACACATAGCTCCATAGGATCTATCATTGTCATTAAGCCAAGCATCCTTCTCTTGACAGGACTCTGGTTCTCTCACAACACCAATGGACACATCATAGAGACATTTCCTCTTGAGATATGCACACATATTTGACTTCCGTTCATAATAGTTGAATGGAGAAAGGAGAGGAACAACGTTCGAATCCATGAAGTTGTTGTAAAAACATTCAATGAAAAACACTCACATAAACTGGAAATATGCCCTAAACAAAAAATCAACCTCACAAGTTTTGTTAAATCTCCAACAAGCTCTGATACCATGTGAGAAATGCATCTCAAGTTAGATTTAGGAGCTAGAATGATTTCACGATCAAAGTGTTTTACAAAAGATGCAAGAGAAAACAAAGAGACTGAAAATAGCTAGAATAACACATGTTAAAGGTGTTGATTTTTTAAAATATTATTATCATTCATCATTTATAATACATTGGAAAAATTGGAGTGGATATGGAACCCAATTGGATTTGTACATGTGTTAAGGTGAGAAATCACCTCAATCCCCCATAGGTAGACCAATGGAGACACAAATCAGCCCAAACATTCATGAATCCTCATGTAAACATTGGTGGGGCATGATGGGTTATTAATGTGTCATATAAAAGCATGGGTGAGAATATTGAGGTGAGTGGGGTGCTCTAGGTGGAAATAAATGCTCATGGGACAGCTAAAAGAAGACAATCACACAACTAGCACACTTGGTCAAGCCTGGACCACACAAATCAAGGAGGTAGTGCCCCGATGCATTAACGAGGTAGCACATGGGCTGGGTTGAACAAAATAGGGCATTGTTGTAGGTGTGAACAGGAAAAAATAACCAGATATTTAGAAGAATTAAATTTCCTAAGTCTAAACCATAGGATATCATTGCATGTAGGAAAATAAACTTAGCCTAAGGTAAAAACTATGTACTAAGGGTGTATTAATGCTCCTACACCATGTAGGTTAGTCTTTTTATTCGTATCATACTTGATCCCACACTCAAATGTACCCTTCAGGTACCTGACTACATGCTTTGCAACTAGGTGAGAATGTCTCAGATCCATTAGGAACATCAATGAACAAAACATCTAATGATACATCGTGGCATCGATCATCTCGGATGAAGCATCACTCAATAGTTTTAGGTTGAATTCCATAGGTGTGGCCATGGCCTTTTAGTCCATCATCCTGAAGCTCTTTAGGATCTCCACTACATACTTCGCCTGTCCAAAGGAGATTCCATCTGCACTCTGCCACACCTCCATGCCTAGAAAGTAGTGCATCATACCCAAGTCCTTCATCTCGAACTCGGAAGCAAGTATCCTTCTTGCAACTTTAAAGAGTTCCTCTTTTCCTGTTAGGAATAGGTCATCGACATATAATAGGAGCATCACTGTTCTTCTTCCTTCAACCTTGAAGTAAAGTTTGGAATCCTCTTTACTCTCAGTAAATCCTAGATCCATCAGTAAGATGTTCATCTCGTTATATCATGTTGAACCTCAGGATCTTCTACAGTCACTCCCTCTGAAGCGAAGCATCATTCTCCCTCTGTCTTTTATACTCTATGTATTGAAACATTATGTAATTGATTGATAAGTAGCTTCCTCTGCTACTAATATTCTATGTATCCGTCTAGGGTCACTAGATACCAAGATCCTCTATCTTGAACCTTTTCAAAAGTTCTTACACCCATCTATGAGATTTTCATCCTCTGTAGGCTTTCATATTCAACCTTGTAGAAAAGGTTAATATCTTCATCACTCTAGGTGATCTTCAAGATCCTTATGTAGGTGTTATCCCATGGGTTCCTTTCGAGCTCATACAACTCCTTCTTTAATTTGCACACATGAGTATGCTTTTCATGTGTCTCAACTCCCACTCGCTGCAAATGTCTCTTCATAGTCTATGCCTTCCTTCTATGAGAGGTCTCGTGCTATGAATATTTCCTTGTATCCCATGATGTTTCCATCTACTACATGTTGGATCTTGTAGATCCATAGGGAATACACTACAGAATTCACTACAGGTCTCGATACCACATCCTCGACATCATTCTTCTTAAACTAGTACTCACCTTCCCTTTATTCTTGGCTACTTCTTCATAGCTGGAAGGCTCTGCATCAATGATGTCACTCAATAGTGTCACATAACTAGATTCTGTCTGAGGCCTCTTGCTTTGTTTGGAAGTATCCTCATACTATTCTTCATCTTGGAATCTATCATTCTCTTTGTATTCTTATGAATGTGTTTCTTTCGCTGTGCAAGCTTCATGTTCATCTTCATATATGCATATGGGAGTGGATCTTGAACTGTCGTCACTTATTCTTTAGAACAAGTCTCATCCCTCTTTTCTTGTAGGCGATTGTACGTGATATTTCCTACAAGTCAAATGTACCAGTTGTATGGTTAGAAACATTTCATAAGGCATATTCATACTAGCAAATTCTTATGCATAAAAATATAATCATGCAACTATTTTAGCCATACAACATTCATCCATATCTCATAAAAATTTTAGATGCCTTCCATCTCTACCATAACATTATTGAGATTGTACACTAACCCCAATATGTCAGCAAATAGGTTTCATCCTAGATAAGTAGCAATGGAGTGTTGTATAGCACTATAGGCTATTTACCCATGACATGAATATTAGTAGTATATTGTCATTAATGCAAACATTCTATAATGCATAACACATCAAATAAATATATAAAAATGCATAACCAAAAAAATCATGAAATGACATATGAATACTTACCTTTATTTGTTTTGTGGGTAGAATCCTTCTTGAGCCTTCTGTTTCATCATCTTATTCATTCATAACATCATATTTTCTTATCCAAATGCTAAGATGGATAAGAGGTTCTTCGAGAATTGAGTCCTTCATATTCCTCATCGCTTGAGGGATCTTCTTTGAATCATGAGAGCTTGATCTTCATTTGCTCCCATCTTCTCTTATCTTATTATGAGTTGAGCTTCTTCTTGTGTGCAATCTTCCCAGATTTTGCTGAAGGTAATCACTTCCTTTTGGCACACATTCATCAAATGAATGAATCCCATGATCCTAGGAGGACATTCAACAATATATTCTTCTTCTTCGATGGCTAATAGACTTATGCCTCAATAAAATAGGAAATCAAACCTCTATGTTTGCATGCAAATCTGTTCCCTAGAAAATACTGAGATGCTATAAAACAAGAGAAGTCAATGCATGCACATACCAGTATATAGATCTATTGATGGTGAAGAGGATGGTCCCCGTAGGAAGGATTCTGATAGAGGAATAGGTAGATAAACCAAATCGTCCTCCATAGGTGAATGTGCCCTCCTCTCAAGCTATAGATGCTATGAAATAATAAATAAGCCACTACTGACGACCCGAATGAGGTGCAATAGGGTTATAGTACCCCTTTGACAATGATGGAAGCAACATGTAGAAGAAACAGTGGCTCAATAGCCCAAAATGTGAATGTCCTCCTCAAATCAATTCTCCCATGCAAAAAAACATCTTCTAGAATGGGGGCACTACTAATAACTTGCTTGATACTCAAGCTAAATGACCATTCTTCTAGGGGAAGGGTAATGAAGGTGCTCTAAGATGAATAGAAGTAGCATGCAGAAGTTCTGACCCCTGTAGATAAGAAAATGAATTGCTTTGTCTTTGACCATGGTACTACCGTATGATGGTGGAACTCTCCAGCTGGATTAATAATCAACCTCCTCAAATAATTGTTGAATGTAACTTGATGATGAACTAGTGCTGACCCTTGAATGATCCAGCCTGATGATGAACTAGGGAAGATATATTTTACTGCTGAAATACAACAGTTAGATGAGCATGCACTCAACCCCAACTTAGATCGTTGAGCTCTCTAATTCAAATCCACAAATCATTAATCACATAACTGTCTTCTCCATTCAGTTTATCTTTCTTTTATAACTTTCAACTGTGAAAAAACTAAATTTTTACCTAATTAGGTCACTTTAACTTCTAATTTGTTGTTGAATTGCATGCATGCACATGGAGACTTAATTGGGTGCATGCATCATGAAATAATTCCCAGATGTCATGCATGCAGGTGGCCTTTGGTTCTGGTGGCCCACTTTGACCCAATGGTGATATAATATTGATTCCCTATATATTATGTATATGGCGTTAGTCTTCGGCTGATTCCTTGACTGTGAATACCCACTCGAACCTACAAGAATCACATAGGTTAGCGGGTTGGTCCTCAATTCCTAAGCATAAGAGGACATTACAGTCTTCCCTGCTCAAATTTGCTTGTCCTCAAGCTACGATAAAGCTTGGTACTGTAGTACATGGTCTGCCTCCCAAGTGGCCTCTTCTATAGGCAGATATTTCCACTGAAGCAAGTAGTCTCTGATGATTCTGTTCCTTAGTTTTTTCTCTCGAACCTCTAGTATGCACTCCATAATTAGAATCAATTGCCCCTTGTCATCAAGGGGAGGCACCTCAAAATATGTAACAATCTATTGACTGACTTCCTTATTGAGGTTTGAGACATGAAATATGTTGTGAATCTTTCTCTCTAGGGGTAGTTCTAGCTCATATGCTACCTCTACAACCTTCTGCATTATCTTGTATGGACCATAGAAGTGAGGTTGGAGTTTTTCCTCTCCTTTCTTTTTAAGAGATGACTGTCTATAATGTTGGAGGCATAAATAAACGAAGTTTCCCAACTAAAAATTGCGCTCAACCCTGTGCCAATCCGCATATATATTCTACTGATTATGAGCAGCCTGTATGTTCTCCTTGAGTCTCTTGAGGATATCTTGATCCTCCTAAATCCACTCTTTGGCCTTGGGGGCCTTGCTATTGCCAAATATCTGGTCTACAAAAGTGGAAGCATCATAACCATACAGGTCTCAGAAAGGGGTCATCCCAATGTCCATATGGTAGGTGGTGTTGTAACAATGTTCACCCAAGTGTAAGCATTTGATCCATTTCCTCTACTGACCTAATACATAATTTCTCAAGTATCCCTCAATACACTTGTTGACAATATCTGTCTACCCATCACTCTGCAGATGATAAATTGTGCTCATGGCTAACTCAGTCCCCACTAACTAGAAAATCTCTTTCCAAAAGTCTCCTGTCAATTTGCTGTCCCTGTCACTGACAATGGTCTTGGGTAACCCGTGGAGTCTAAATACCTCTCTAAAAAATTTTTTATGCTACCTATGCTACTGAATAATCTGATGATATGGAAAATAAGTGAGCAAACTTGGTCAATCTATCCACTACTATGTACAAGCAGTCTCTTCCTTGAACCTTGGGAATCCCGGTAATGAATTCCATAGAGATGCTCTCCCATTTCTGCTCAGGAATAGGTAAGGGATGCAGTAAACCAGCCAGGTGTATATGATCGATTTTATTTTGTTGGCACAAGTTGCACTCCCTCACATGTTGCATTACATCTTTTTTGAGGGTCTTCCATGAGAACATTTCTCTAATCTGTCTATAGGTCTTAAGAAACCCTTGATGCCCTGCTAATGGTGAATTGTGCGATGCTTGTAAAATTTTATTGTTGAGGGGGGAATCTGGAACAAAGAAGATTCTGTTTTTGTAGTAAATGATGTCATCAATGACCCTATACCTATCATCCTGAATCTGTCCATCCAATATCTTGCAAGAAAACTTATCTTTGGATTACTCAACCAAAAGATGATACCTCCAATCTGATGAGATACTCATAATGGATAAAGTAGCTGGTCATCTAGAAAGTGCATCAGCCACTACATTTCTCTTCCCCTTTACGTACTCAATCTAAGAGTCATAGGCCTGAATTTTTCTTACCCATTTTTTTTGGCCCTTGTTTATCTCTTTCTGCTCTAGGAAGTAATATCTCAAGTTGTTGTGATCTGTCGTAACCTTGAACCTAGCACCCACTAAGTACTTCTTGAACTTGGTTAACACATGGAGGATGGATAAAATCTCTTTGTCATATATCGTATAGTGGTACTCATAGTCTTTGAGATTCCCTCTGTCAAATGCAATGGGGTGGTTTTTCTACATCAAAACTACCCCAATTCCCTCTCTTGAAGCATCACATTCTAACACAAAGTATTAAGAAAAGTCTAGTAAAGTTAATAGTGGGCATGAACTCATTACCTCCTTCATTTTCTTGAATGTTTGTTGTGCTTCCTTTGACCAGATAAATGCCCCCTTCTTGGTAATATCTATGAGGGGTGCGGTCATCTATGAGAATCCAATGACATACCTCCTGTAATAGGTGCAAAGGTCTGAAAATCCCCTCAGTTCTGTCACATTTTTAAATGTAGTCCAATCCAAAATTGCCCAAATCTTCTCTAAGTGCACCTGGACCCTGTTGACCCCTATCACATGTCCTAAGTACAACATCTACTGCATGTAGAACTCACACTTGGACATTTTGGCATATAGTGACTACTCCTATAGAATACCAAGTACTTCATCAAGATGTCTCAAATGTTCTTCCCAAGTTTGACTGTATGTCAATATGTCATTGAATAATACTAGAATATATTTACATAACTACATCTTGAAGATATGGTTCATGTGGGACTGGAAAGTAGCTAGTGCATTAGTGAGCCCAAATGGAATCACTAGAAAATCATAATGTTTGTATCGGCAATGGAAAGTGGTCTTTGGAACATCTTGTTCCCTGACCCAAATCTGATGGTACCCTTAACAGAGATCAATTTTGGAAAAGTACTTTTCCCCCTCTAGTTCATCCATCAACTCATCAATCCTAGGGATGGGATACCTATTCTTTATCGTATTCTTATTGAGTTCCTTGTAATCAATGCACATGCGTAAGTTTCCATCGTTTTTCTTCACTAGCACTACCAAATATGTGAAGGGACTAGAGATAGGTTTGATGTACGCCAGCTTGAGTAGTTCCTTGATTGTACTCTCTATATCATCTTTATACCTCTTGGGATGTCTGTAAGGAGTGGTGATAACTTCTTGGGTACCCTCCTCTAACTCAATAATGTGCTCAAATCCCGTATCTGCAGGTCAACCTGCTGGAAGGTCTCTGAATACTGCCATGTGCTTCTATAGTAAGGCCTCTATATCTACTGGATGTTGTGTGGCCTCATCTGGTGGTTTCTTGAAGGTAACCATACACTCTACAACCCACTCAATATCTCCCTGTCGGAGTACTTCCCCCATCCCATGTGATGTCACTACAGTGGGAGGATAGGTATTCATCCCTCTCAATACTACCTTCTGTCCTTTTGCTCCTATAAAATCCATCTCCATGGTCTAGTAATTTGTGGAATACTTCCATATGGAATATATCCACTAAAATCCTAGTACCACATTCATGATAGGTACATATACCACATAGAATGTCTCTATCACTATATAAATCCCAAGCGTTACTTTTAATTTAGGAATCCTCTAACTACACCCCATGGTGTGACCTATTGCTGCTACCGAAAACCCATCAAACATCTTAGTATGAATGTCTCTCTTTTTAACACATGTAGTATCAATAATGTTGTGGGATGCCCCACCATCTATTAGTATTCCCATTCTATGACTCGGTATGGTACCTATGATCCAAAGAGTGTGGAATCTAGGAACCCATGTCATGGCAGCAATGGTACCTCCTGAGGCATGTCCCTTAGCAACTCTCTATGTTGTCTCTCCCTGATCCTAATCCTGGTAATCCTCATCCTCCTCACTATCGGAATAAGCCTCTATGTATTAGGCCTTTCCTTTTCCTGAACATTTGTGACCTGGTATCCATGGTTCCTAGCAAGTGAAACATAACATTTTTCTTGTAAGGTCCTCTCGGGTATCATTGTCCATCCATTATTTCTTGGGCCATTCTTTCTGGAAGGGTTTCCTTTCTTTATATTTAATAGGAAAATTGGTCTTGGGAGGAAACCTATTTTTGGGAACTGCATCCTGCAAGTCTCTAGTCCATATGATGGCATTTGCTAGGGTGGTCGGCCTATAATACTTGACCCATCCTCGTAAGTGTTTAGTGAGAGCCTCAATGAACAACATAATCAACCTGTTCTCTAATATATCTGTGACCATGACTGCTATCCTCTAAAACTCAGAAATAAATGCATATGGACTACCTATCTACTTGAGTTGTACTAGCTCCCTCAAGTGTACCTATGGATCCTTTTGATAAAACTGCTCAATGAGCCTCTGTGTAAAATATGGGTATGAGGTGATGGTGTTGTGACCCAATGTCACTAACCCATGGTACCACCATTCATGTGCTTCTTCATCCAAATGCAAAGTACCAAATTTAGTGGCATTTGTCTCAATCATGGGGTTGAGTTGTAAGTATGTATCCAACTTCTGCACCCAATTCCTGGCTGGGACACCTCGGGTTCCCTCAAAGGTAGGGATAGTCAGTTTCCATACGGTGTACTGTAACTCATAGTTCTAGGTGAATGGCCTATTGTAAGCTTTGCATTTGTTCTTAGTTTTAAAGTGGAAGAATTCAATGAAGGTCATGGCTGAATGGAAGTCTTATCCTAAATCTCTATATTCTCTTAGATAGGAACTCATGGGTTCTTCTAGTTCTTCTTGTGCTAGAGGCACTCCAAATGGACTATCTAAGAATTACAACATGGTAGGTCGGAAAGGACTGGATATATGGGGATGGATCTGCATGCTGGTATGTATGTGCTCCTACTACTACTGGTGGATACCCTATCACTATTGGGAAATAAGGGACTATGTGGGGTGGGTCCATTCTTCTCAGTCATTTTCCTGAAGGTTCTCATCATTTATTTTACCCAGTAGTGAGTTCTTTTATGGCTGATATGAGACTATTGAAAGATGTTTTGTCATCATTGGCCATGGTTTCTTTTCCTTTTTCAAGATGATACTCTATTTTCCCCAAATCTATGTCCTCTAACTCCTCTTCTCTGTCTCTATACCTCTGTCTCCTGTGAGTAATGTTTTATGGGTGTCCTAAATTCATTTATAATTTTTGCATGTCCACATCTAGCAAGGAAAAAAAAATTGATACCACTATAATATCCCAAACTGGAATTTTTCATTTTATGTGTGTATTATAGATGGCTAATAGACTTATGCCTCAATAAAATATGAAAGCAAACCCCGATGTTTGCATGCATGTAGTTGCATGCAGATCTGTGCCCTATAAAATACTAAGATTCTATAAAATAGGAGAATTCAATGCATGTACATACCGGTATATAGATTTTTTGATGGTGAAGAGGATGGTCCATGCATGCAAGGATTTTGACAGAGGAATATGGACATAAACCAAATTATCCTCCATAGGTGAATGTGCCTTCCTCTCAAGCTGTAGATGCTCTGGAATAATAAATAAGTCATTGTTGAAGGCCCTGGTGAGGTGCGATAGGGTTATAGTACCCCTATGACAATGATGGAAGTAGCATGTAGAAGAAATTATGGCACAATATCCCAAAACATGAATTTCCTCCTCAAATCAATTCATGCATGCAGAACAACATCTTCTAGAAAGGGGGCATTGCTGATAACTTGCTTGATACTCAAGCTGAACAACTGTTCTTCTAGGGTAAGGGTAATGAAGGTGCTCTGAGATGAATAGAAGTAGCATGTGGAAGTTCTAACCACTAAATATAAGAAAACGAATTGTTTTGTCTCTGACCATAGTACCATGGTATGATGGTGGAACTCTTCGACTGGATGAATAATCAACCTCCCGAAATAACTGTTGAATGTAACCTACTGATGAACTAGTGATGAACCTGGATGATCCAACCTAATGATGAACTAGGATAGATAGATTTTGTTGCTGAAATACACCAGTTAGATGAGCATGCACTCAACCCCAACTTAGCTTGCCGAGCTCTCCAATTTGACTCCACAAATCATTAATCACATAACTATCTTCTCCATTCACTTTATCTTTCTTTTATAACTTTCAACTGCGAAAAACCTAACTTTTAATCTAATTAGGTCACTTTAAATTCTAATTTGTAGTTGACATGCATGCATGCACATGGAGACTTAATCGGGTGCATGCATCATTAAATAATGCTCAGATTTCATGCATGCAAGTGGCCTTTGGCTCTGATGTCCCCCTTTGACCCAATGGTCATATAATATTGATGCCCTAGATCTTCTATATATGGCATCAGTCTTCGGCTAATTCCTTAACTGTTAATACCTGCTCGAACCTATAGGAATCACATAGGTTAGCGGGTTGGTCCCTAATGACTAAGAAGAAGAGGACATTACATTACACTCTTCACAGAGTCTACTAAAAGTAATCGCTTCCTTCTGGCACACATTCCTCGAATGAATGAATCCCATGATCCTGGGAGGCCATTCAACAATATCTTATTCTTCTTCACTTTCTTCGCCATAGCATCAAGTAATTCCTTTTGGTGTCTTCAAGGATTACACATGAGGGATGAGATGATATTTAGTAGAATCTACAATGATTCTCTTGGCTCTAGACTTAGCCTCATGTCCCTTTGGCTCTTAGAAATTCCTTACGATTTGAGGTGTCCATCCTGGTTCTAGAGTTGGATGATCTAGGGTTTGTCAGAGAAAAAATAATTTTAAAAACTTGGAATATTTCAAATCTGATTGGATAGAAATATGTGCCTCCTCAATTCGAGCTGATCATCATATTCATTTTCCCAAAACTGTGACCATAACTACAAAATTTCCGATACCCTAGTTTTCTTCAATTTCTTCTACAAAATTTCTTGATATTGTTTTTGCAGTATATTCAAAAGTACTACTCCTATGTGTCTAAAAATTTTCACTGAGGTATCCTCACATGTCCTCTTTCCAACACCATAGTTTTGAACAGCATCAATTTCACCAATTGAGAGCTGTGAGAGTTTTCCCAAGGTGATTTACTTAATGACTATTCAGCATAGCGACCTTGTACAAACTGCCATATGTCACTGTTTTACCTTCAAGGTTTGAAAATTTTACAAAATAAATTACAGTCCGTGCCCTATTTGAAAAATCTTACTAAATTGCATTTGAACCTTTGTAGCCCGAGATATAGCAATTCTCCCTAGGTTTCCTATTTAGGTATGAATCGTGGGAGAGGATGGAACCCTAATTTGGAGGTATCATATCTCCTAGAATATAGAGATTATGAGGCTGAAATTTTTACACTGAGTACATAAATAATTTATCTTCGAACCATAAACATTTTGGCTCTCGATCCTTCTCCAATCTCAAGATATAGTGAATGTACCAAAATGACTAGTTTTAGTCTTTTAGGGTTTTCAAATTAGGGTTTGACTTGCGTGGAGTTATACCAAACCAAAAACTTCGATCTTGGTCTCTAAATTTAGATTTTGAGGAGGAGAGAAATCCTATGCTAGGATCACTCAAAAATTTCTCTTCTGTACAAAGCCCTAATTTCCCACAGTAGTGACAAGTCAAAAATTGAAAATGCCCAGAATAAAGTTCTACTTCGATAGAAAGATGCGCCCTTCAATGGATATTTACCCTAGCCTCATTTTGCTGATAATATGTGGAGAGAGACCCAAAAGGTAATAATCCTTATCTTCTACAACTACAAAGTGTCTACTTTGAGAGAGGCTCTGATACCATGTTAGAATTTTATCATTTAATCAATATGATCTAGGATCGTATCTGATAAATAACATGCACATAGATAATCACAAGAGATAAGAGACACAAATAATTTTCCTCGAGGAAACCATAAAGGATAAAACCGCACAACTTCCTCAGAGATAAAATGAGCACCAATAGCAAAAGTAAAAACCAAATACACAAAGATGATCTCCGAAAACTATTCTCTCTCTCACTTGTGCGAGATACTTCTCTCTCACTCATGGGATACTGTTTACTGAGTGTGTTCGAAATAGAGAGTCCTACTCTCTATTTATATTTATACTTGTTTTCCACTTGACAATTACCCTCCAGGGCTGACCTCACTAGGAGAGTCTAATAACCCTAATACCCCTCAACTGTGGGGACTATTTCCCTGACTTACAATGAAGAGTTAACCTCAACTCAATTGTGGGGACTATTTCCCCGACTTACAATGGAGGGTTAACCGCAATGAATTTACATGAATTTACTATACTAATGACTCTCTAGATCAGAGGAACAAACATCTTTGTTGGGGTATAATGAAGTATAATAAGAAATATACAAGTGAATACATTTTGAAGTTACAAATACATCAACATCTTCACCAAGTTCATGTCACTTGTTCTAATGGTCAAGAAATGTAGGAGTGAGAAGGATGATGATCAGTTAATCATTTCCATTATTTCTAAATTGGGTTATGATTACTCGGTGTTTTTGTCTAAATTTCATGCTACCAGGCTTGTTGTTCCTAAGTTGAAAATGCCTTCTTTAAATACTTTTCTTCTTTCACTAACAAAGGAGTAAGATAAATTGATCCATATGGGTGTTCTTAAATATTCCAAGGGCAAGGATCATGCTCTCATGGGTTAAGGAAGAAATAATATAAAATCCAAAGAAAATCAAATTTTGAAAGAGAAGAAGCCAAAGTCAGAAATTGAAGATGAAGATTCGAAGCCTACTTATGAATATTTAATGAAGAAAGTTAAGAAGAAAGGGATCACAGCCAAGTGTTCTTATTTCAGCAAGGGATTTCATTCAGTGAAGAAATTTTTCAAGAAGAATATGGACATCATGTCTCATATTCTTGAGAAGCACAAGATCGAAGTTCCAGATGAGCTAGAGAAGTCTGTTGGTTCTTCAGAACACTGTCATAGTGTGCATTTCCAAGGTGATATAGCCTATTCCTTGAGTACTAGCGTTAAATAATTTCCTCATGTTTATGATATATATTTATTCTCTGATATATAAAAATTATAAATATCAGATCCTTTATTTGATCATCCTATTATCGGTCTACTAGATTAATCTCCCAAAAATTGTGATTTTTCACTAGATACTAACTTATCTTTGAGCAACTCTTCCTCATTTCATTAACAATGTTATATATATGATTTATAATATTGTTTGAAGGATGATATGCATGTCTTGACACAATTCATACCACCATCCATACCATCTACCATACCTTTGAATAATCCTATGACTATACGAATCCCAAGTTCACTAGTTCATTCCTCATTGGTCTCTTATGTAGTGTTACTTATATTACATGGTTTGAAGAATTTCCTATATTTCAATGGCTGGTTATCCATGAAATTAGTAATATTTGGACTGATATTAAACATTTTTTTATTTTTCCTAAACACTTATGGTTCATATCTCAAGTCTATCCATAGTTCATATTTTTACACCTATCAGTTTTCCCCAGTTGCTAATTGTTTTCATAGTCTAGCGCTATATCCTAATGGAGTTACTGAAGCCTTTTTATTTTCTGATCCATATTGTAATGTTTCTGATATATCATATCTTTATCAGACTCATATTATATCTCGAAAGGTGCTATATCAGATTGGAAGAATGACATGTGATTCACATCACAATTTTGCATCTATTCAGGGAATTGATTGTGAAACAAATTGTCTTAATTTTTGTACTCTTTGGGATGGAGTATGCACATATATCTTTTACAAATTAGATTGTGTTTTATGGTCATATTTTTTCATCAGCAATAACCATTCAGATAATTCTCCTAGTTAATTGGATGATGAGATACGAGGAGTCTCTCCTATTTCTTGTTGTAGATTCAACACTCTAGCGCATGATCATGGAGTTCATGATTTATTCATCAAGTATTTCATCAAGAAGAAGTTCATTCAAATCATTCATGTGAATATAAATATATTTTGAACACATATTGTTCAAATTTTGTTCCTTGTCCTTTGTTGAGGGAGGATTTTCCCCATGTGGGTTTTCCTCTTTCCTCAACTTTTTGGACATGAATAATTGTTAAAGGGTGACCATAGTCTTGTTCTTGGGCCCTATATATACCTATATATTTGAAATACCATCATAAATTCAGAATTAAGGGGGGTGTTTGGATATTATTTAAACCACTCATGACTTAGGATAAAATATTTTATCTTATTTGATTAAATTCCTGCCCACTAGCTAGATAGTTGGCATCCACTTGCACCTTAAAGTCAACACTTTCCATCTATACCCCAGGAATGTTTTAATTCTGATTCTAGGTTGATATTGACCACTTTATGGACTCCCATAATTAGTAGCTATGCTTTCCTGCAGATTCTTCCTTATTCTTCTTTTATCTAGCTTTTTTATGGATAAGGAAAAGCTAGTTAACTAGGAAACTAGTATCTTTTGTTTCCAACCCATCCTCCATGATTTTATCTCCATTTTCAAGGATTAGCATGTTTTTCCGTCACTCTTGAAAAATCACTCATTCTTTTTCTAATCCGTGAGGTACTTGACTTATTTGGGAAGTGCTTTAGGCACCTATGGGGATTTGTTAGATTTGGTAAGTCTACCTTTCTAAGCTTTATGAGTTGTCTCCATACAAATCAATTTTACCTATGAGGGATGTACTATTTATGTACACTATTATTCAATGTTATTTAATGGAAGGATGCATTCCAATATTCATCTCTTCATTCATGTGATTCATTCTCTTTTCTTCTCTCTACTTTTCCTGTGTATGCTTGTGACAATTATCTTAGTAGCAAGGTCTATTTCCTATGCTTCTTCTTAGATTCTTTTCTCATAGCATTGGTGCTATTATTTCTAGAGAACAAAAGGAAAAAATAGAAATTTATATTTTGACACGAAAGGCTTATATTTGGTGGTAAGATATAAAGAAAGTAGAAAGCATTAAAGAACATTATGTGACTTGGAAAAACTTTAAGAAATATTTTAGAAGGAAATATTTATCGAAATAGTATTATGAGGAAAAAGATAAATAATTCTATGAATTGTGATTTGATGTAATTACTATGAAGGAAATTTGCAACAATATTTAGTTTATTACATTATGCACCTTACATTATTGATGAAAAACAAAAAAAAATAGTGTTTCCTTAGTTGTTTACCTGTTATGTTTAAATAGAGAATCAAATATGATAATAAAAAAAACTATGGAAGAGGCCACACGAAAAGAAAAATTACGCTATGATCAAAATAAAAACAAGCAAGAGGACATACCCAATTGGAAAAATAAAAGATGTGAAATTTTTTACAATAAAAAGAAAGGTATTAAGTTTCATAACAATTCTAGAAATAATTATCAAGGATATTAAAGTAATAATTTAAAAAATTGTAAACAACCGAATCCTGCAACAATAAAAGATAGGGATTTCCAACTGCATTAAATAAAAATACTGCACAAAGGGAACCCTTAGAATGCTGGGAATGTGGTGAACCACATTACTTTAAAGATTGTCATGTAAGAAGAAAAGGTCTTAATAATGTGCATTCAATTCAAGAAGATACTATAGTGGAATATATAACCAGGAGCATGCCCATAACCAGTGCAACATTGGAGAACAAGAAATCAGATCATCAAACATTGATGGTTGAAATCGAAGGTACGTTAAAAGATAAACCCATTTATATATTGATTGATCCATGTCCAATTTTAAGTTATGTATCAACAAGAATTGTGGAACGATACATATTACAACTCGAGATGATTTTAAGGAACCATACGTATTTAAAAGTGTATAAATGTTGGTGAATTTTACCAATTCTCAAAATGTCAACTATAAAATATTTGGCGATATTTTTATAAAAATATTTCAATTTCTAAGGATTTTATATCCTTTATAAAATAATTTGGTGATTTTTAGAGTGAAATTTGTTTACCCCATCAAAATTGGGTGAAACAAGGCTTAAAAAAATGCAAATTGGCGAATCTTATTTTGGGAAAAAAACATGGAAAAATAGCCCATGGCCTAAATTTTTCCCCTAAAATTATCCTTGATTACACAAAAAGATAAATTTGAAAAGTATTGGTTAGTTCAACTTGCTACAAGAACAAAGAAAAAAGTAATTAGCTTCGTGAAAAGGTGTGATTTTGGTATGAATGGTTTTAAAACACATGCTGATTTAAATATTCTACCTCTAGGATCTTATGACTTACCGATAGGAATGGATTGGTTAGAGAAACATAGAGTTATTTTAGACTGTTATTATAAAACATTCTCATTTTTGGATGATAAAGGTAATACCTTTGTTGTAAATGGGATTTCCAAGAAAGTTTCCATAAGAGAAATCTCAGCCTTACAAATGAAAAGGTCTATTCGTAAAGGTTGATTTTTTTTTTCAAATTACATAATGGATGGTAAAGAGAAAAATAATCAACTTAATGTATAAGACATACCAATTTTAAAAGAATTTAAAGATATATTTCTAGAAGAGATCCCCATACTGCCTCCAAAAATAGATATAGATTTTACAATTGATCTGGTACCAGGGGAAGTACCAACATCAAAGGCTCCCTACTGGATGAATATAATAGAGATTATTGAATTAAAATCACAAATATTGGACTTAATTAATAAAAAATACATTCGACCTAGTGTTTCCCCTTGGGGAGCACCATCTTTGTTTTTAAATATAAAAGCTGGCACTTTATGGTTGTGTATAGATTATAGAAAACTAAATAAAATGACAATTAAAAGTTGATATCATCTTCCTGATATTGACGATCTATTTGATCAGTTTCAAGGGGCAACAATATTTTCAAAAATATACTTGAGATTCAGATACCATCAAGTACATAGAAAGGATGAGGATATCTTTAAGAGTGCTTTTAGAACCAAATACAATCATTATGAGTTTATCGTAATTCTCTTTGGGTTAACAAATGACCCAACAACTTTCATGTGTTTAATGAATAGTATATTAAGTAAATACTTAGATAAATTTGTAGTCATCTTTATCAATGACATATTAATATTTTCTAAAAATAAACAAGAGCATGAAGAACACTTAAAAGTAATCCTACAAGTGTTAAGGGCACAACAATTGTTTGCCAAGTTTTCCAAGTGTGACTTTTTCAAAGACAAAATCCAATATCTAGGACATGTGGTGTCTAAGGCTAAGATATCCATAGATCCAGATAAAATTAAAGCTATCACCAAATAGCATATTCCCATGAAAGTAACTGATATAAGATCCTTTATGGGTATTACTGGCTACTACTGTAAATTTATTAAAGTATTTTCTAAGATAGCATATACTATAACTTCATTACAAAAGAAAGGTAAGAAATTTGATTGTAATTAAAATTGTGAACAAAATTTTAATTAATTAAAACACTTATTAACAACAACTCCTATTCTAAAAACTGTTGATCCTTTTAAATAATTTGTTGTATGTACGGACACATGCAAAGAAGTTCTAGGTGGAGTACTAATTTGGAAACATTATGTCATAGACCATGAGTCTAGGAAGATTAAGGAACACGAGAAGAATTATGCTACTCACGATGTAGAGTTAGATGTGATCATTCATGCACTTAAAATGTGGGGACACTACCTCATAAGAAGGGGATTTTTATGAATGTATGATAATATAAGTATAAAATATTTATTCCATCAATATAATCTTAATGCTAGAGAAGCTAGATGGTTATCATTTTTAAGTGAATAAGGTTTTGAAATAAAGCATATAAAAGGAAAAGAGGATAAAGTGGCACATTCTCTAAGTCATCATGAAAATTTTCTATATGCAAAAGCAAGAAGCAAGTATGAAAAAAATTTAGAAAATAAAATTAAAAGTGCGGAAAATTTTGATAAAGAGTATTAGAAATTGAAAGAGAAGACCATAGAAAATGAAGTAAATAAAGTAAAAATGTATTTTTGTTTGAATAAAAAGGGGTTATTGTTACACAAAAGAAGGTTATATATACCTAATTCAGAACATATTAATTTGATTATTATGGATGATTTAAATAAAAGACCTTATTGAGGACATCCTAGATATCAAAACATATTACCATGCCAAGGAAGTAGCAGAATATTTAGCACAATGTATTGGATGTCAACAGGTAAAGGCTAAACATAAAAATCCATCCAAATTGTTACAACAATTACCTATTTCGGAATGGAAATGGGAAATTATCAGTATCGATTTCATAATTGGGTTACCTAAAAATGTTAAACAAAACGACACAATCATGTTCATAGTAGATAAACTTAGTAAGGAATCCCACTTTATTCTAGTAAAATATACGTATAAGGCTATTAATATTGTTGATATTTTTATGAAGGAATTTTTCAGATTGCATGGTGTGCCTAAAATAGTAATTTTAGACATAGATACAAAATTTACAGGAAAATTTTGGAAGGTTTTATTTAAAGGATTAGGCACACAATGAAATTTTAACACTACATATCATCCTTTGAATGATGGAAAAATAGAAAGAGTAAATAAGGTTTTGTAAGAAATGCTTAGAATGCATGTAATGGATAAACTAGGTAAGTGGGGAGATTATTTGCATCCAATAGAATTTGAATATAACAATCATTTTTAACATTCAGCTAGATTAATTCCATTTGAGATATTATATGGACGGAAGTTTAATTCTCCATTTTCTTGGTTTAATTTTGTCAACAGACTACTGTTAGGACCTAAAATATTGAAAGATATGGAACTAATAGTGAATCAGGTACAACATAATTTGAATCTTGCTCAATATAGGAAAAAATGTTATGATGACTTACAAAGAACTCCACGAGATTTCTGGGTAGGAGATCATGTTTATGTAAAGGTAAAACCCAGAAAATGTTCCTTGATATTGGGGAAATGTTTATAATCCATTATGGTTGTGTTCCAATCATTCAAAACTACCCAACAGTCTAAATTACAAACTCACAATCTATTCACCAAATCGTAATGGATTTCCAAATCGAATTACAGACCCAACATGTGTTAATAATCAAACTTATCTTAAGAATGATAGAGGAATACCTGGAAATAAAACATCGATCCAAGTGTATAGGTTAAGGAGCTGCAATAGTGTTGACATGCATACAAGCTTTGCAAGAGTTAGTATAACCAAAACTATATAAAATAATGCTATGATTAAAAATATATAAGAAATAATGATCTTACCTCAGTACAGAGTAATGATACTCATAAGAGGAGGTAACCCTTTTGCTACTCATGTTGGCCCTTCCGCCACCATTCATCTCCTTATTTTTCAAAAAATGTGAGCTATCTAGTAATCCATCACCAAAACTGTAACCTTACGTAGAAAAATGAAAAACTAAGCGTTGCACGTATTAAAGAGAAATTTTACCTTTGAATGATGGATTGGGATATAATTACAAGGCCAAGATCATACCAATCATTTGGGTTACCATTTGTTGGAACCCTGGCCTCATCTTCCAAAACATAGATTTTAAGTTAATATATTTTCCTTAAATTATTAAATCGAGTTATTCTTTAAACATAAGATGCATGAATAAAGGTATTTCCTTCATTAAATGATCATAGGTTCGGGGGTTTTATCATCCTAGTTATCCTCCCCTTCCTCTGCGCTGCAAAAACAAACCCAATATGAATTAGCTTTGTTGCAAATGGCAATAAATTGATAAAGGAATAAAGAATTAAAATGAAAATATTAACTTTTACCTGTTAAACCCTTGTAGTCTTAGGAAGCTCCTCTGCCAGTAATAAAAGGTAATAACACAGAGGTTTCCACCTTACCACGTGAAAAAGAAAGACACCTGAGATTCCATAGAGGAGAAATGATAGCCAAGAGACCATTAACCACCATAAAACACCAATAAATACCATTATAAATATTTAAAACACAATGTATAACTTTTAATAAATGAAGGAAACAATGGAAGGCTTGTTGTAATGATAAATGAGGTCATAGCATGCACCATCATGCAACAAGGAATTTTAGAGTGAAGCCTCCAAGAACCACCATAGGAAACCATACAAAAAATCCCTCATGAAAAAATAAATGCGGCATAAAACCCTAAAAGATGTTTCTAACGAAAAGGTTGGAAGAGTATAGATGGAGGGCCAACATCACTTCTTTCCACAAAAAGCATGTGGCTTACCAACCTCTTTAACTATGCATGGTTGTGTTGTCAACTTGTAGGGAGAGGATTATGAGAAATTCAATAACTTCATTAAACTCCTTCTCCCTCATATGTTGGCATCCACTTTGTAACTGCCATGGCCATATGAGAAAATTTAGCTTAAAGTTTAAACTATAAGTTTCCTTGTATCATGTTTACCCAAATCACCTGTAAAGTCACGCAGCCTACACCCCCTATTCCAATACCTTATATAAAGTAAGGTTACAACTTAAATATAACACATCAAACATATTTCTATCAACATATTGCTTGTGACAAAATTCCAAACCCTAGGTAAACAAAACCAGTTATTTCATTGACTTAAAAAATTAACATAGCACCTTGGTGAGGGATGCAAACTTGGTTGTCATCATAGTTGGAGTTAAAAATGGACAGACGACAAGCCCTTTTGTTAAAAAAATATGAAGCCCATTTAAATTTATCCATGCAAACAAGTAAAAAAGATCGTATGAATAAGAAAACACTTTGCAACAAATAAGTATATAAATTATATTTTTTATGGTGTAATTTACAGGTATGTGACAGATACAGAGTTACAAAATGCAATCACTTCCAACCACACACAATCATCCATGCACCTCACACATGCATCTTTGTATAATACATAGGAATCCATAGACCAAAGGCATGTAATTCACAACTATTCAATTACCGATTTAAATCACAATCAGTGTTTCTTTAGTTCTACAGTTGTCCTCATTAGGTATTTTTTATTTATCCAACTCGGTTCTTTATTACCTGCAATTGCTTCAAACATGGTCACTCATATAATCAATGTATTTTCAAAAGAAGTGCATTTGTCTACTATGAATTTTAGCCATCCATCATCTCAACTATATTTCTACTAGTGCCAATCACGGGAATGCTTTCCCAACTACATCACTACTATGTGCATATTTTCTTAGACTACTTGGATTCAATATTTGATCATAATTGCAACATTCTAAGCATTACATTTAATATGCAATGTCACACTAGTAAATTGCATGCCAAACTAGTAAACTACATTTTACATATTAATTGTTTTAATATAAATTTTCAACTTTACAAACTCATTCATCTCATTCTTTTTCAAGTACATTTATTTAACATCAAAATCACATCTCACATACTTATGAAATATTTATTGATTTCAAGCTTTCCACTTTATTATAAGCATCTTGCAAAATGTAAGTAAAATATTTTAGTAATTTTTTCAAATGATAGATTTATCCCTACTATCATTTTCGGAAATTATACTAAATATCCACATACCATCTATATAGTGTATCATCTATACAATATATCCACACAATCTAAAAACATTCATTAGTGTTGTAATCACTTCTAAAAAATAACAATTTCTAATCTTAGAACCTTTTACAAATATTTCAGTAGAAACATCAAAATCTATTGGTTTATCCTCCCTTGTTTTTTGTTAAAACGTATACTTAACATATAAAAAATTTCCATTTTCTATATGCAATGTATAATCATTTTATCATTATCAAAACCTTTATGTAACATTCAGTTACCTTTTAGAAAACAATATTAGCATACCTAAGTTATCCAAAGCATCTTGTCATTAATGTTCTTAACTTTACTGTCTAATAGGTATTTCTTTTTCTTCATCCTTAAGCATAAGGACAGTGTGATTTTACCTTCCTCTGTGGAAAAATTATATCGATCATTATATTGAATTTGAATTCAACATAACATTCTGCGTCTATCATAACACATTACAAAATTATACATGTGTAACCACGTAGACATGCATTAATTTACACTAATCATTTTATAATTAATAAAATCATCTTACTCATGCTATAAATATATTGATTAATATTGTAAACATTAATGCATTAAGAACTTCATGATCATGTTCATACGATATGAATTTGATATCAACAAGAAATGAAACATATCATTAGTTACAACTCAGTAAGTGAGTTAGAACATTACTCCACTAATTGTGTTTG
The DNA here is from genome assembly GCA_001517045.1 of Pseudotsuga menziesii. Taxonomy (NCBI): domain Eukaryota; kingdom Viridiplantae; phylum Streptophyta; class Pinopsida; order Pinales; family Pinaceae; genus Pseudotsuga; species Pseudotsuga menziesii. The sequence continues at coordinate 72,021 of LPNX010321517.1, read as the reverse complement.
TTGCGAGTAGGTAACACTAGTGTATACTTTCATAAAGATTTATATGGTTTCTATAGTTATAATCCCATAAGGCCGCACAATATTGCAACCTTACTATGATGCCATTCATGTATTTGCAAAATTGAGTATAAATTTTTCCTTTAATTTCTAACCAACATAAACAAGTGGAATAAGCAACAAAGTTGCTTAGAACCTACCTCCTAAGAAGAGATTGAAAATATATAGCGATAGGATAATTTTGCTATAAAAATATATGATAAAACAAATATAATTACAATTTGAAAGAAATTAAAACAAAAATGAATTAAAAAATGTCCATTTAAATACGATCATAGGTTATTGCAATGTAGCATAAAACAAGCATATTCAAGCTTCCTTACATACTTCTAGTAATATTCTTGACTTATGTTATAAAAATATGCAAGTTTCTTTATAGACTAGCATAAATAGGAAATGAGAAATAATAGCTTATAAGACTATAAATTAATATCATTGTTGTGAGAAAATAAGTTTAAAATACATTTTTCTATTCTTCTAGAGGTGATTTATAAAGTGTTTCAAATCATCAAAATTATTTTAAACAAAAATGTAAGTAAATGAGCTTTGATGATATAAAATTTGAAGCAAGTGTGAACTTTCTAAACAAAAAAAATTGATGTTGATATAAACCTCCCCAAAAGACAATGACAACATAAGCAAAGTAGCTGCCATTATGGAGCATTTATGGCCCAACAACAATAAATGGATGATAGGAAATATGTATTGAGTGAACTTTAATGATAGAAAATTTGTAGCATGTGTGAACTTCCCAAACAAAAAACATGGATCTTCCAAACAACAATGGCAACATATGTTAACTAACAATGATTGAATGAAGGAATGTTTGGCACCAACCATATGGAGCTAATAACAACCCCTCTTTTACAAACCAACCAAACTTGGTTGAAAGAAGTACTTAATAATTTAATTTAAATATTAATGATTATTATCAACCAAACTTATTCAATAAAACTAGCAATGGAAGATGTATATAAAGCTCATGAGAAAAGTGAGAAGAGAAAAAATTCAAGTAACAATTTCATGGATATAAATGTGTAAAAATAAAATTTTGTTTTAATAATTATGAATAGTCAAACTTAGTTAATTCAACCAACAAAATACCATATGCAAAAAGCTACAAGCTTGAAACAAGTAATTAAATTTTTGAATTTTTGAAAAAGGATTTGAGAAAAGGTAAAAAAGAATATATACCAATATGATTGAAAAGATTTGTTTCTGTTTTAAGTTGTGACATAGACGAGTTTCTTA
>LPNX010321517.1:40374-70585 GCA_001517045.1 Pseudotsuga menziesii | reverse complement strand
GAATTTTTGAAAAAGGATTTGAGAAAGGTAAAAAGGAAGATATACCAATATGGTTGAAAAGACTTGCATCTCTATTAAGTTTGGAGTGTATAGAACATATAGACCAGTTTTTAGATTTTTTTTGGTAACATGGAATTGAGTTTTTTTCTTAATATGGAATTGAGTTTTTGTTTAATATGGAATTCATTGAGTTTGTTTAAAATTGGATTTTTATGGTTGAATTCCACAACAACAAAAAAATGTGTTACCTATACCATAATAATAAGATTAAAAAGATACATAACCAAATAATACGTATGACGTTGATCTTATAACACATGACACTAGTAAAGAAATGCCACTTCTCAAAGTAAACAATGCTGTGTGATATTCCACCAACTCATGAATAAGTTCAAAGTATAAAATAATGTGATAATTCGATGGATAATAACATTGGATTTATATTTGCTAAATTATGTGATAATATGAGAACAACTTTTTTTCTACATTAAATCAAAATTAATTAAGAATACGATAAACTATTGAAAATATTTGACCATCTAGTTTTTAATCAAACTAATGTGTAAAATTATTATAAAATGCATTGAAATTACTCTGTAATTTTGAAATTTAATGAATTAAATTTTAGAGGACGGTTCTGCTTCATTTTAATATGAAAATGAGAAGGATGGTTATTAGGTATTTAACATGATGGTATTAGTGAAAAAGACAATGAAAATATATATAGCTTGATGGTTTTGGTGTGAGGGCTCTTCATCATTTTTTTGTAGACACCAGCATCGTTTTTCCATGCAAATGTCCCATCCCCTCACATATTTAATGCAATATACAATGTATATATGTATGCCCATTTCAAACTTGTTACTTATTGATTCATGTGAGTTGATGCTCTTTGCTTGACCGACGGCATGACAGGCGCAGCATAAGTCGTCGCCATGCCATTGACTAATGTTTCAGAAGGGAGGAGTACGATGCAGATGGGAAGTATTAGAGTAGCTCAGGGGCTCGGGGCTTGTAGGGGGATGGCACCCAGCTGCACAGACTGTGCCCCTAATGATCTTTTCTGCACCGAAGATGCTCTTAAAGTTGTGGCTTGGGATGATGGAGAAACTTGAAGTTTATATGGAGAAGAGGATCAGCATTATAATTTGGATTTCTGTGACCAGCAGTTTGTTAGCTCGATCGACGAGCATTTGTGGGATGATAGTGAAGTTGCAGCTTTTGTAGAAAAAGAGTCCCTTTATGTTCCTAACCTAGTTGAGAAAACCAATGCTGAAGCTAAAGCTCGGCAAGATGATGTGGATTGGATTTTGAAGGTTTGTGATTTTTTTTCTAATAATGCTGCTGCAAGCATGAATTTTTGTAGTCTTGCAAGCATGGATTTTTGCAATCTTGCAAGCATTACTTTACTTTGCAAGCATGACTTTTTTCAATATTGCAAGCATTACTTTACTTTGCAAGCATGACTTTCCTTCTGTAATCTGGAAATATTACAATGAAATGGAGATGGAGCCTACACTTGTAAAAATCCTTCCTTGAATTTGAAGTTCATATCACCATCCCATACCATCAAACCAAATACCTCACAATCCTAAGTTTATATGAACTTCTTCTTAGTTGTTTTGCTTTGCTCATATCCAAAGTTTATATAAACTTTTCTTGTCACATGTTTTGCTTTGGTGATATGGAGTTTTAATATTTATGTGTGGAGTTTTAGCATTGGTGGAACTTATCGAGGGCTAACAATAACAACATGTTATGTGCAGGTTCATGCACATTATGGCTTTGGTCCAGTGACTGCAGTGCTCTCAATGAACTATCTTCATCGGTTCTTGTTTGCAAATCAATTGCAGGTAATTCTTTCGCCATAGGTTGTGATCATTTTTTGTTGTAGCAGCTAAATTTGTTCTTCCTAACAGTGATGGATTTGTTTGTTCCAATGCAATGCAGCAAGATAAGCCATGGATGACTCAACTGGGAGCTGTGTCTTGCCTCTCTTTGGCTGCCAAGATGGATGAGACAGAGGTTCCTCTCCTCCTGGACTTTCAGGTAATTGTTGAAAGTAGCATGTGGCAGATAATGTTGGTTGTTTCCTTATTACTTATTTCTTGCTATCTTGGAATAACTTCCACAATTATAAAAATATCATCTTCTCTCCTATCACAGGTCAAGGAGGATAAGTATATATTCGAATCGCGCACTATTCAGAGAACGGAGTTACTGGTGCTCAGCACCCTTGAATGGTGACTCAATCCTGTAACTCCTCTTTCCTACATTGATCATGCTAGTCGTATGATTAGGTTGGAGAATCGCTCTTGCTATATATTCATAATGCACTGCAAGGAGATACTGTTGAATACACTCAGAGGTAATCTTTGCATTTCTGGCCATTCAATGGGTGATTGCAATGTATTATTATCACATTGCCACTGGCATATCCATTTGATGGGATTTGGTTTATCATTCATGGTAATGTATTATTATCACATTGCTACTGGAATATCCATTTGATGGGATTTGGTTTATCATTCATGGTACTTGGGGATTTTTGAAAGTTGGATTTCCCTTCCCTTTCTCATCCAAAGGACTTGATAATACATGTTCAAACAAATCAAATTGGTTTAAGTGGGGTTTAATAGGATACTTTATAGGTTTAACAGGATTTTAATAGGACACTTCATGCTGTGGACAGATGCAAGGTTTTTGGGCTTTCTACCATCTGTTGTGGCTACTGCAATAATGCTGCATGTGATCAAGGAAATAGATCTTGTTAATCCATATCAGTACGAGAATCGCCTGTTCAGTGCCATGAAATTGAACAAGGTAATTAACATTATCATGTAGTAGTAGGTAAATAGAGCTTGTTAATCCATATCAGTATGAGAATCACCTGTTCAGTGCCATGAAAGTGAACAAGGTAATTAACATTATCCTTTCTATTTGCAAGCATTTTGGTTTCGATCCAGCTGAGCATGATTGGCGTGGTGGCAGCTAGAATCATCCGGGACATGAAATTTAACTTTAAATTGAATAATTATGTGAGAGATGATCCTGGTTTCACCAAGCTTCCGAGTGTTCTGCTAGACCGGCTGCATATACCACGTTGATCGTCGACGCTGCCGGTTTTCCAAGAAGCTCCGCGTTTGGAAATGGTAAAGAATGCATCATCTCGGCACCTTCATCGTGGAGATCAGGCTATTCTCAACTTCAAGAAGAAGAAGATGATGATACAGAGCTATGTGATAGCACGGCCATGCATATAGCCATGATGTTGGACGCTGCTTATCTGAGAGGATTGGTCACCGGAATTCTATCGATTCTCCAACATGCTGCTTGTCCTGAGAATGTAGTCTTCCATTTCATGGTGTATGAGTGTCAACAATACTTGCACTTCATATTATATCACTTTGATGAGAATATTGTAAAGAACAAGATATCGTATTCAATTAAGAAGGCTCTAGATCAGCCACTCAATTACGCTCGCACTTGGATGATGTCATTGTTGTCACATGTCAACTCAAATCCAGATACCAAATTCCAAAGTTTACATAATCTTCTATCCACCAATAAGTTGTTTACAAAATAGCTTTTTAACAAAATTAAAAAAAATATTTTACAAATCCCTAAGTTATACTTTGCAAAACAGATTTTTTTAACAAAATTAAAAAAAATATTTTACAAATCCCTAAGTTATACTTTCCAAAACATATTTGAATTTTTTTTATAAAGAGCAACTAATACAAATTCAAAAGAGTTTGACTTGCAATCGATTACAATATACCTGCGGAGGCAGGTATAATAATATGAGTGTTAGAATTATTAATAACAATACATACTTTCTCACTTCACGTAAAATATCAATAAGATACTAATATCTTTTGCCAGGCGTAATCATTCGACTAATTAGTTAATTGTAAATGCGAGCTAAAATTTATATTTTATTTTCAAATTACAAGTTAGTCATTCAAAATACTCCTCGATGTGCATATTCTATACATAACCCACTCTTCATGGATTGAGGTTAGGTTAATACTTATCTCTAGTCACATAAATGATATATATGTTAAAATCCTTGCATCTACTTACATGCATCCATCAATAAGTGAAACCCTTTTCTATTTAATATCCATAAACTATATTGTTACATAATTACTTTGCTTGTAATATTAGTTAAGATTTTAAACTACATCATTTAATTCTATCACAAGTTAGTAAATGTGTACAACAATCCATTGTTATAAGTTTCACTCATTTATAATTATTTACGACTATTACACATTAACCAATAACCATATAATAACATAATGCATCTCTTATCTATTCTATTAAAACATAACAATCTTCAAATATTCATACTATATCCACATGACCATAAACATACGTAAGATGTGATATATTATAATATTATATGTTACAAAATGTTGTTATTGTTAGAATAATTCATCACATAATAAACATTACAAGAAAATAACATTATTCTAAGCATAACCAATAACCCATGTGAATATTATTATTATCTTAAATGAGTGATATATCCCTTTTTACCATCATATTATGATAAGATGTGATATATTATAATATTATATGTTACAAAATGTTGTTACTGTTAGAATAATTCATCACATAATAAACATTACAAGAAAATAACATGATTTTAAGCATAACGAATAACCTATGTTAAACATGTGAATATTATTACGAGCGTATATCCAAATCCTAGGCTCTATCAAGCGTCTAGATGGATCAAATCTCTCGAGGTGCAAACCTCTTCTTAGGTATCCATTCATTTGATTCAAACCAAAAGAGAAATATTTTTATTTAAGGTCCACATATAATATTTTTATTATTAATATTTAATATTATTTATGCTAACATATAAAAAAAATTATTATTTTTTATTTGGTTAGGAACGAACATTACAACATTTCTCCATACATGGTTTTAAAACCATATGCAAGGCCCTCTTACAACCATGGGTTCTTTAGGAGGCCTTGCACATGGTCTTAAAACCATTTGCAAGGCCCTACCAAACAATGTACAATAAAACCATGTGTTGTTTAGGAGGCTTAAAAACCATGTGCAAGGCCCTCCTAAACCATGTACAATAAAACCATGGGTTGTTTAGAAAGCCTTGCACATGATTTTAAAACCATGTGCAAGGCCAACATTTTTTTGCAGATAATTCAATTTGTTATTTTTTATTATTTTGTTAGGTAGGAACATTACAACATCCTCCCCATATTGTGTTTTTTTCACCCACATATTTTTTTTACAGATAATTAAATTTTTACTTTTTTATTGTTTTGTTAGGTAGGAAGATTACAACATCTCCCCCATATTAGATTGTTTTTGTGGCCGACATTTATTTTGGCCTATAATTAGAAAATTTATTTTTTATTAATAAAAATAACGTTACGTAACGTTACAAGATCTCCCCCATACTGGGATGTAGAGGGCCTCTCGGTGCAATTATCTTAAATCAGTGATATAACCCTTTTTACCGTCATATTATGATAAAATATGGGGATTAATGGAAGACTCGGTGGAAATTTGATCTATACTGATGCATCCAAAATCATTCTCTCTCAGTTTTGCATACTTACGGATCACCCTATCGACCAAAAAATTGGATCTGTAATCCTATTGATCCTTTAATGTTAAAGATTAACAAATAGAGATCAACCAGAAAATGATGGAACACACAATGGGAATATTGATTTCCTTCTCATCATTAAGCAAACACATATATAGAACTACATAACAACAATACCATGGTCCAATAATATGAGCCAGAAAATACTACGGGTTACTAATCAAGATATGGTGACCAAATTAAATACTCAACCAACTAACCAATTAATGGTGGATTTGAACAGGGAGATTACATTCTTCAACACACCCCCTTAATATCAACGGTTAGAACATATTCAGTACTGTCAATGCCTAAGTTCTCTCTCTGATATTCAAATGTATTTGTTCCCAATGGTTTGGTGAACATATCATCCAACTTCTCCTTAGAGCCACAAAACTGCAAATAAACTTGTCCATCATTGACTAACTCGGGAATGAAATGATAGCGAGTGTCAATGTGTTTGCTTTTTCTATGAAAGACATTGTGTTTGGACAACTATATTGCAGATCTATTATCACATAAAATAGGAGTTGGATCATTTTCATTGTGTCCCATATCTTTTAAAATTCTTCGTAGCCAAACTGCATGGCAATTTTTTTTGGTGGAAGATACATATTCTTATTCTATGGAAGACATGCTGACAATGGGATGTTTCTGAGATGCCCAAGAGATCATATTTGTACCCAAATGGAAAGAATAACTAGATGTGATTCTCCTATCATTAATACTTCCTACAAAATCATTGTCAGTGTACCATGTGAGAGTATTGTCTGGTGTATGAGTGTACCAGAGCCCATATCCAAGTGTTCCTACAACATATCTTAGAATTATTTTTCCAACTTTCCAGTGAGAGTATTTGGGAGACTCCATACATATGGAAATAAAACTCACAACATACATCAAATTAGGTCTAGTTGTATTCAAATACATTAAACTTCCTACCATTCATCTATATAGTGTAGCATTTGCTATTGGTCCAACATCATTATTTGTTAACTTAGTGACTAAAGCAACGAGGTTTTCGACTAGTTTACATTTATCCATTCTGAATATATGCAAAATATTAGTTGAATAATTATGATAACACATGAAAATACCTCTATCAGTTTGACTAACTTCAAGACGAGGGAAGCAATTTATCGGTCCTAGATCAGTCATTTCAAATTCCCTTTTCATGACTATGTTGAATTCTTCAAGCATTAAATTATCAGTGTAAATCATGTCATGAACATAAGGACATACCATCAATGTTTTACCTTTCTGATCTATTTTAAGATACAGAGTGGGCTCATTGTTTCTTCTATTGAACCTGTTGTTGATGGAATAGGAATCAATCCTACTGTAGCAAGCTCATGGAGCTCATTTTAATACAATACAAGTGCTTTTTGAGCTTAAACAATTTTTGTTAATGACCTTTGATAGTATATCCAAGTGGTTGATCTACATAAACTTCTTCTTCAAGAATACCATTAAGAATGGAATATTTCACATCCATTTGATAAACATGCCATTGATTTTGTATTGCAATGGCAAGTACAGTTCTTATGGTATCCATCCTTTCTACAAGAGAAAATGTTTCATCATAATATACACCGTACTTCTATGCATATCCTTTGGAAACCAATATTTCTTTGTGTTTTTCAAGTTCTCCTTTTTCATTCAGTTTGGTTTTATAGATCCATTTTACTCCAATATTGGTTTTTTTTGTCAGGATATCAACAAGATCCCAACTCTATTTTTTCTCAATAGAATCAATATCTTCATTCATTTATTATATCCATTGTTCATCCTTTACTGCTTCATCAAAAGATGTGGTCTGACAGGAAAATAGAGCATACTAAATTTTCTCATCAATAACATGATTTTTCTCATATAAATCTCTCAAAATTATGGTTTTCAAGTTTTGAGGTGGATTGTCTGCTGATGTTTCTTATTTTTGTTGTACTTCCAATATTGGAATTTTTATAGCTAGATCTGAAATTTTTTAACTTTCTTATTGTTGTATGTCTAAAGGATCACTCAGGCATTTTTCTTCAAGGAATTTCACATCTCCACCCACCACAATAGTTTTGTTGAAAATATTACACAACTTGTAAGCCTTGTGTTGCTCACTGTAATCAGTGAAAATACACCTCTCACTCTTCTTATTCAACTTTCTTCTGAGTTCATCGGGTACATGAGAAAATGCAACAGAACAAAAAATTGTTAGATTTGCAACACTAGTCTTACTGCCACTCCATGCTTCTTCACAAATCTTGTCATGGAAAATAACTGAGGGTGATTTGTTGAACAAGTAGACTGAGCATGCAACAACTTCAACTCAATACTCATTTGATAGCTTCTCATGTGACAACATGCTATGGGCCATGTTCATGATTGTCTAGTTATTCTGTTCATCCAATCCATTCTATTGTGGAGTGTATCTAGTGGTGAATTGTCTTTGGATGCCATGTTTCTTTCAAACATCAATAAACTCATGTGAATCATATTCACCTCCACCATTTGACTTGAGAAGTTTAATGAATTTTATATACTTATTCTCAGTCACGTTCTTGAACTCTTTGAACCTGGAGAAGGTATGTGACTTGTTCTTGAGAAAATAAATGGCATATTTTCCTACTAAAATAATAAATAAATGTCAGAAAACAAAAGCTACTTCTTATGGATTGGGTTTGCATGGGTCCACAAAGGCCTGTATGAACTATTTCAAGATGTTATTTTGCTCAATATGTGGAAGTGGGGAAGTTGTCCCTTTGATGTTTCACAATGATGCAGTTCTCATAGGAGTTGTATTGTTCATGTATAACTACCAACCCCTTGACCATGGACTGTTTGTGTAGGAGATTGAGACTCTTTAAGGGAATATGACTAAATCTACAGTGCCATAAACATGATTCATCTAGACTAGAAAAATTATTGACGATAGACTGTGGAAGGTTGGAACTCCTGAGACTGCGAGGAAATATTTTGTTCTTGCTCATTTAAACTTTGGATATGAGTCTCCTACTAAGGGGATTATGATAAACAAAATAATATTTATCATAAAATATGAGATCATATTGGTTCGAAAGTAATTGACCTATACTGATAAAGTTTACATTCAGATGTTGTACATATAAAACATCATGAATACACTTCTTTTCATTATTCTTTGTAAGTACATGAACACTACCTTTTCCTTTTGTTGGACCCACAAAGTTGTCTCCTAACTTGATATTCACGACAATAGAAGAATCCAAGCTGGACAAAATTCACTTTTTACTTGTCGTGTGATTTTTGCAACCGATATCTAATAACCATATATATTAGTTGTAGTGTCCATCAGTTGCTTGATAGGATATGAACATCGCCTCCAATGAGCCTTCTTCTTATTTAGAGACATTGGCTCTACCATTGTTCTTGTATTCTTTCTTCATTCTGCATTCTCATTCATAGTGTCCATCCTTATTGCAATCGTTACATTGAATATTGGACTTATTGGTCCATGTATTTCCTCTCCTCCTATGACCTTGAGAGTTGTGAGAGTGCTCTAAGTGATATGAATGTTCATGACTAGTTATGTCCTATATATGTGCAGATCCTTGGCCTCTTCTTCCTCTACCTCATCCTTATTTTCCCTGACCTATGCTGAGGGAAGCTTTGGTGTTGAAAGCATTAGTCAACAACTCTTCTTCTATATTGAGTCAAAATTCTTGAGATTCAAGGGATGCAGTCAATTCTTCTAGGGTGAATTGAGATATATATTTTTCTTCTTCTATGGATATCATGACCATATAAATTTAGATAGAGGCCCAGGTTCTAGAGGTTTTCCATAGGTTTGAAAGTGGGTTACAATGATCAAAACCCTAGTCATAAACTGATATATACATTTTCTATTTCCTTTATTTTCAAACTTTAAAACTGAATTTGAAGGGTTTGCAATATTACCATTTTTACTTTGTATGTACCCTTGTAGGAGGATGTGAGTAGATTCCAAGCTTGATTTACACTGGTATCTCCTGAGATCCACAGGAAAATGGACTGCTGAGTGCAACTTTGGATCAACCATTTGGCTAAGAGATATTGGTCATGACAAGATTCTATGACATTCATTTGGGAAATACTCATTGCATCCAAAGCATTAAAATTAGGTTCTTTCAACTTAGTTTCAACCATACCACAACATTAGTTGATCTAGAGAAACATCTTCACCTTGATATACCAAATATCGTAGTTGGTATCGGTCAGTACATGTCCAGAGATATGCTTCAAATTTCTGGTGGTTGTGCTGGTAGTACCCATGTTCTTATGACTATTTTCTAGATCAAACTTGATTTGTAGATGTGATAGAATATCTAGTACTTTAACTCGGTGGCGCTCCTTGTAGAGATAGTATAAGGAGTTAGAAGGGTGCTTCAGTAAAAAAGTGTGTAAGTGAAGAGTCGTTGATCACTTTTTCTTTGCACAAGGTTTGTCATTGACACTCTTTTCCTTAAGATAAGGTGTGTCACTAACACACTTTTCCTTTGGACAAGGTGTGTCAGTGGTGTCAGTGACACTCTTTTCCTTCTTGCAGGGTGTGTCACCAATGCACTTTCTATTCATAAAAGGTGTGTCACCGATGCACTTTGCCTTCAAGTAGGGTGTGTCAAAGAGTCATTGACAATATTTTCCTTTAGGAAGTGTGTATCAACGCTCCAAGAGAGACAAAAAATAAAAAAAATAGACATGATTCCTTGATGTGTTCTAGCTTCGATTACAACCTCCATGTGTGTGTGTTTTCCACTATGTTAAAAGGATTACCTAATACAAAAGAAATGGAATAGGCCATACTATATAATACCATGTTAAATATTAACAAACCGAGATGAAACAAAAAATGGTGGAACACACAATGGGCATATTTTGATGTCCCTAGACCCCATAATGTGGATAACTTACATTTTTTGCTTAAAGAGCCTATTTGTTCCTTTGATAAACACTAGGTATGGATGTTCACATATTCTCCACCTTCATTATCAGACTTAGAAACCACTGTAAGAGTCATTCCACCATTGACAGATCCCTTATGTGACCAGACTTGCCATTTCCACACTGGACCTGTCTTTCTGCAGTCTGCGTTCTGCACTTACACAATTCCACCCTTCTGACCTCGAAAGGTATAAATTGGAAATATATCATTCAACAAAAAATACTTAATTTATTTTCTCTTCCTTCCATCGCCTGCACTTCTGCCTTCCTCCCTCGAAAATAATAAATTGGAACACAACCTTTGACGGAATTTATTGAATATTTCTTCCACCTTCCTCCCTCGAAAATCGGAAATAAAAAATTCCACTTTTCAACGAAGCAAAAGATTCAAATTCTGCATTCTGCACTTCTACTTTCATCCTTCTAGTCTTGGAACTTGGAAATTGGAACTTCAACATTTCGACAAAGTGAAAGATTGAACTTTTGCCTTCCGCACTTCTGCACTTCTTCTTTCCTCCTTCCGACCTCAGAAGTTATAAATTGAAAAACCACTGAAATGATACCTAAAATCATTCACCTTCTTCCTTTCTCCTTTTTTCTATGGAATCGGATCATGGAAAACCAATACTCGTTCTTGATTAACATTCATTCTCCTGCCTTCCTCCTTCCATAGTTTCACTGCGGAACTCGAAAAACCGACAAAATTACACTTTCAACTAAACTTTTCTCTATCCTTTCCACCTCCCACCTTTCTCCTTCTGCATGCAGATCCAGGTGTGCGGAAACAAAACAAATATTCCCTTTTCAACTTTTCCTTTTCTGGTTTTCTCTTTCCACCTCCGTAGGTGGATTCCAAGGGGTGAAAACTCAATGATTTTTGCCTTAGCTGCATTTTTGGCCCTATAACAGGATTCTAGACTCCATGAACTTAGGAAAAAGCATCACAGTAACACAAGGCATGTATAGAAGTAAAGTGCATAAAATATACAAGGCATAGACAAGAAAATACAACATTCATACAGAAGTGAAACTCTACTTGATCATGAACAAGAATTCAAGATGAACATATCAATTAATAGACCAATACATGGCATAAAAAATCATTTATCCTAATCAATTATTCATATTCAGCATGTCCATTCATAAGAAAATACATTGCATAACGAGGAAGGAAAAATAATACTTGTCTTGATGATTAAGCTATCCCCCAACTAGTTGTGTCGCTACAACATTCCACCCAACCATAGGCCAGTGTGTTCCTTAATCTCTCAACACATTGCCACCCCCGAGCTGCGCATGATTTCTAGAAGGAACTAGAGAAGCAACATGATTACACACAGCCAGACCAAAGCACACATACACAGTCAAGCCAACCTTTAGTTGGGATTATCAAACTATCTAGACAAACAAATATACCATTGGATTTCATAGGATGATAAGGAAAGAAGCCAATAGCATAAGGGTCCCTTGGAATTACTCAGCCAAGCCAACATTCACATCAAAACTCATTCAAGCCAACCTATAGTTTGGTTTCGCAGACTATCCAAGGGAACAAGCCAAGACACAACACGACAAAACCAACCAACTAGCAGTTGGGCTTATTGGGATGCTAAAGAAATGGAAAAGTAGAATTGATGGGATATTGAGCTCCACCCTAAAGCTAAGGACACCTACACTAAATCTGGCTTGGCCTTCACAAATCCCACCCCACCCAACATAAGGAAGTATTCCTTTCTTTGTTGTGTAGTCTTTCAGGACATACCTTCCCTCTAGTGTTTTCCCGCATCTGCAGGAAAGATTTACCAACCCCTCGTGATCTATCTATGAGGTTCTTCTCTTTACTAGGATTATGAGCCAATTATGGCCCTGATCCCTCAAATAAAAATAAGGATGCACAACACAGCAACCTCAAAGAAAACACAACACACGAGTTTCAACGTTGCAAAACAACCAACATTCTGTAACAAAGAGAAAACAATGTCTCATACCCCTCATTGGTTCAAAATAACACCATAATCCCACCACCAAGGTTCAACAAGGGAAAGTTCTTGTAGAAGATGCATAGCAACACTCTTCTAGCTCAGGATGTTGTAATACAACAAACAGGGTTTCACTCATTCTGTCACACAAACAAACACTATGGAATCATATGTCTACAACTCAAGATAGACAATACATCACACATCGCGTCTCTAGGGAAATTGGGAGACCGCAGAGGGTTACGCTCTCGTACAATCAAGAGGTCTCCACTGCCCAATCACTTAGAAAAACACAATGGACCTCTTCTTTTGCTTCTCAAGGTAGTGTACCCACAACAACACACATGAACACACTGATCAGAATGATCGAAAGGTCTAGGACTAATGATCAACCCAACACCAAAACACGACTCTCCCCCCATGGGATCTACCAATGACGTGAATGGAAATAATGACCCAACACTCAGCGTGACTCAAAGATGATGGAACTGGGACACATTCCCACATGGGTTTACTTTCTATAGAAGCAATAACGCGACTTCCCAGGATGTAGACCTGTAGACTTGCATGCTTGCTCAGTCAAGCCATCATACTTCTATGCCTTGCTCTTCCCAAGTCATTAATTGCCTCACCAACTTCTGGAAGAAATTGATGACTGAGAAAAGAGGACAAAAAGGTAGATGAAGGTTTAATGTATTTCCCCATTGAAATCTGGTCACACCCTATTGGCTTAGGATTTTGATTAAATCCGCTCCTTATCTCTTATGGAATCATTCTCCTGTCTTTTTAACATTTGCAGTCCCATAGATAGCTCTGGTATTATATTAATTGCATACTGCATGATATATCAATATATATATATTGTTCTTGACTTAGCACTATCACCATAGGTATCAACCTTGATCACCTATACAAAGCACCAGATCAATGACAAGGCCTTGGCCTTGAGCTCCATGCCATGATCTCACTAATATATACATCATGTACAATTAAATACCATGGGGTCAAAACTGGGGTATTACAATCCCCCTCATTACAACATCACTGCCCTCAGTGCTTTACCATCTTAAACAAATTGCTACACTGACACCACCCTCGGTGCTTTGCAAAATTAAACAAAAATGGGTGCACCACTCGCATGGTACCCTCTAGATCCCATGTAGCCTCATCAGGTCAGTGATGCTTCCTATACACCTTTACCTGTCTAATGGCATGATTTGGAACCATTTCTGAGTCTCAAAGAATCTTTCTCCTCAGCTTGGAACATTTCCAATGTCTTTGGCAACTGACAATACCTATGCTCAGGCCCCAAGAAATGAGTCAATCCTCATGTTAGTATTCACAAGATTTTAAAAATCATAGATGAATCACGTGCACATGTATATTGACATAAAATCAGCAAGAACTTTCCAAGCAAACCAAATAGTTATCTTCATAAGTATATTCTTTTGGCTCCACATGTATCTGTCTTATCCTTACACAACTATGGCACCCACAAGACCTTCCCCACTGGACACAAGGATGGTACCTCTTCTTTGTTATACAATCCTTCGAGTGTACCCACCTTTTTTGTGCTCTTCTAGGGTGTGCATTAAAAGGTATCCAAGTTTTCGCAAGCTTCGGATCACCTATGAAAACATCTCTCAACTGGGATATGACGAATTTGCTCCAGAGCCTAACACCTTTTCTAGGTTCTCACCAAGATCAGGTGCTTCCTTTCGAGACACCACAATCAATCAGTTTACATGTTACATTCATTCCTATAGGATTCACTCCTTAATAATAGTTTTAAAAATCATAAATCTGCATCCAATGCACATGTGTAATTATGGACAATCAATAACGGTTTTCCAAGTAATCAAATAATTATCTGTATAGCATCTCACAACCGATGTATGGTATCCCCACTTCAAAGCCTAACACCTCTTTGGGTGTTCAATGGCATCTCTTCTGAAGGGATTAGAACCTCCTCAAGTGCTCACCAAGCTCAGGCTCTTCCTTTTCGAAAACAATAATACCTAGGGGTTATTCTCTTCACAAAGCCCCCACTCTCGTGATATTACCCTTTCGGCATGAATGTGTGCAGAAATAAATCTAACCGGATGTCTTACACCCTAGGCATCCCTAGTGATGCATACTGGTGCCTAACTGGGCGGGGGGAGAATCTATGTACCCAAGTACATCCTTTCGAGGATCCATACATCCAAAATACATCCTTATGAGAGGCTATGTACCCAAAGTACACCCTTCTGAGAACTATGTACCCCAAGTACATCATTCCAAGGAGCTATGTATCCCAAACACATCCTTCTGAGGAGCCATGTACTCCAAGGGCGTACTTTCATCATCTCACCTACGTCACATGCCGACATGCAGTTCAGATGAGATGTTATCATAAAAAATTCCAATCATATATTTTTCAAATCTATTTCATTCGTACATGATTTTCCAAATATCAAACAATCAATAACATTAATAGTCAATTAAAAATATGAATTCACAATTCTGCTTCCTATAGAAAAATCATATTTTTGCAATCATGAGACCATCCTCATATTGTTTGGATTTTGTAAGTGGGAGAACTTATCCCCTACTTACATATGCTTCCCAAAACTTGGACATCCACATACAACATGTCATCTTGACACCATTTTAGATCAACCAAACAATCAATAGCAATCAACAACAAAATTTGAAATCTAAAATTTAAAATCTATTATGTTCAGAGGTTAGATTTCAATCGTGAGATCCTTCTCATAGCACATGGCATATTTATTTCTTGGTTTCATTAGAGGAAATTTCAACTCAAAATGGGACTTTTAACTTTAAATCAAATTCCATGTCATTATGTGTTATCCAATGAAATTGCTTTAGATTTGAAATACCGTATAGGTCTTAAACACTTTTTTAATATAAATTTTGGGATAGGTATCATAAAAAAAACTACTTTTTTTGTTTGTATTTTCAATATATATCCTTGTGTTTTTACTCAAATTTCGATAGGGAGAGCTCGTTGGATGCATAATTAAATTCCGCATCCAACGGGTACCCACTCGACATAGTCTTGATGGAACCCGCTACCCCAAAAACAATAAATACCTTAAAAAACATGATCATGATGTTACTCGTTGGATGCGGAATTTAATTTCGCATCCAACGAGCTCTCTCGATAGAAATTTGAGTAAAAACACGGGGAGATATGTCAAAAATACAAACAAAAAAGTAGTTCTTTTCTTTTGTTCCTTCAAAATTAATAAATATTATTTTATTGAGGCCCATTTTGAGTTGAAATTTCCTCAAATGCATTGGGTACAACCATACTTCTCTATTTGAGTCATTCTACCCATAGAATATCCTTCAACGAACTTCTTGCAATATCTTGCAAGTTCCCCTAAAGATCTTACATCTATCATGTTTCTTGGAGAAGGCCAATTCATAATGATCTCAATCCTTTTAGGTCCTACAAACATTCCTTTATGTGAGATACTGTGACAAAAATAATGAATTCATTCTTCATAGAAGTCATAGTTTCCCAACTTTGCATGCAGCTTATGCTCTGTGAGAAATTTAAAATTCAGCCTCAGGTGTCCCACATGTTCTTCGTCATTCTTTGAATAAGTAAGAATATCATCAAGGAAAACAATAACAACCTTGTCCAAGTACCTGCTTTCTATAAAGGTTGTCTTATGAACATCTTTATCCCTGATTCTTACCTGATGGTACCAAGACCTTAAGTCAATCTTAAAAAACACCTTTCCTCCTTTCATTTGATCAAAAGGGCCATCAGTCCTAGGAAAAGGATATTTTTTCTTTACAATGACGTTGTTCAACTGTCTGAAGTTAATACACAACTAGAGTGTACCATTTTTCTGTTTTCACAAACTAAGATGGTACTCCCCAAGGAGACACACTTGGCATGATGTACATCTTCTCTAACAACATTTGCAGTTGCATCTTCAGTTCTAGCATTTCTAGTATGCTCATCCTGTAGGGTGTCTTGGACACTACTGCTGCTCCTGGCACAAGTTCCAAGGTAAAATCAATGTCTCTTTTTGGAGGAATCCCTGGAAGTTCATTAGGAAAAACATTCTTGAATTCCTACAACACATGAAAGTCCTCCAACCTAGAAGTATCATTCTTTACTGCATCCACCATATGGGTTTCATACCCTCTGCAACCTTACCTACACAATTTTTGTAGTTGCATTGCTGAATCCTTCCTTCCAGAGATCACTTTTGGAATGCATTTCACCACCTTCAATTTTCCTTCTTCATATAAGCACTCAAAAGTCTTGTTGTAAGAAGCAAGATTTTCTCTATGTGCTTCCAACCAATCCATTCCAATGAGGACATCATAAGAACCAAGTGGCATAATATTCAGATCTGGACTAGTGACTAACCCATCCATGATCAATGGACATTTCTTTGCCACCTCACTGACCTTCTTCTTGGTTCCAGTGGCTATTTGGACTAACCATGACTCATTATGATTTAACTTCTTCAAAGTTCTCATCTGAACAATTCTAGGGATGATAACTGTGAGTTGATCCAGGGTCAATCAAAATAGAAACAGACTTCTCAACAATATTACCCTCAAATTCAACCACAATTGATTGAAGGTCTTCCTGGTGCTCTTTTAATAGTGCACAAATTTTAGGAATGGTCCCTTCTTCCTGACCCACAGTTTCAGATCCTTGGGTGATGTCGAATTGACCTTCATTCCTACTTTGATGTGGATAGTACTTAATCAGATGGTCTCCTCTACATCTCCAACACTTGAGTGGGTTCCTTGAATTTTCCCTGAGTCACTTTGGTTGGATTAATTACAACTTGTGATGTCTGCCTTTGCTGATTTAGGAGGTGAGAAGGTTTAAAACCTTCCTTCCTTGGGTCAAGCTTCGCATTATTATTGTGGGAGTTTCTCCTACTTCCTCCTATCTCTGTTATCTGCTGCCTAGAGTTTATCTGCCTTTGGAGGCCTGTCAAACTCTGTAGCATGGTTGTAGTCAATTATTTTTTCTCTTCTAGAGCCTTGATTGTCCTTTTATTTTCCTCTTTGTAACTCTACAACTCCACCATCGAGTTCCTTATGGTAGTTGCAACATCTAAGGAAGTTTCTTGGTTTCTCTTCTCATCAAACTCAGTTTTAGCCTCTTGGATATTGTAATTTGGCCTTACATATCCTTCCCCATGTGGACCATTCCTGTGCAGATGGGGTCCTCGACTTCTCCAACATTGGAGTGGATTTCTATTCTCTTGTGTATCTCTTGGATTTTCCCCCATAGAATCTTCCTCGTGTCCATGGGCATCCCATGCATCATACATGTTGTTAATATTCTTGGAATTGATCTTCTTGGTCAGACGAAGACCAACCTTTCAATATACATAGTGACTCTGCAAAACTGTGTTAACATACACCATTGTTAGACAATATCATAAATTCAAAAATCTCTTACCAATTGTTTATTACAGGCATGAATGGTCAAGATTTTAGTAGAATCTAGATCTACGATTAAGGTGCATTAATAGTAGGTGTCATGCGTGAAATCCTTTATACAATTGAGTTCACTAGCAATTTGAATTCCACCTCTTTATTAAGTGTTGTTAAGGGTATTTTGTTAGGTTGGCTAAGTTTAGCAATTCTTCTAACTGGAACTCTTTCTTACTGTGGTTTTATTTCTGCAACTAACTACCTCATCCCATTTATACCAATTCTGCAACCAAAATCTTGTTAAACCACAACCTAGGTCTTCTTATCTGATTTTAACTATTCAACTTGGCCCATTTAGGCCCTAGTACTGCAACCTTTTCTCTGATACCATAATGCGACGTCCCCATACCCCATAATGTGGATAATTTAAAATTTTTTCTTAAAGAACCTCTTTGTTCTTCTAATAAACCAGGATTAGAAACTACTATAACAGTCATTCTTCCCTTGATAGATCCCTTCTCTGACCAAAATGACCATTTTTGCATTGGAATTTTCTTTCCGCAGTCTGTGTTCCACACTTCCACACCTCTGACCTTCCAACCTCAGAAGTAGGAAATCATAAATATAAAATTCGGCAAAAAATAGTTAATCTCTTTTCTCCACCTTCCACCTCCCACACTTCCTCCTTCTGGCCTTGGAAATTGGAAATTGGAACACAACCTTTGATGTAATTTACTAAATATTTCTTCCACATTCCACCTCTCACAATTATTCCTTCTGCCCTCTGAAATTGAAAATTGGAACTTCCACATTTCGACGAAGCAAAATATTCAACTTCCACCCTCCACACTTCTGCACTTCCTCTTTCCTCCTTCTGACCTCGGAACTCAGAAATTGAAACTTCAACATTTCAACAAAGTGAAAGATTCACTTTTCGCCTTCTGCACTTCTGCTTTCCGCCTTCTGGCCTCAGAAGTTGAAAATCGAAAAACCATCAAAACGATATTTTAACTTGTTTTCCTTTTGCCTTCTGCCTTCCGCATTTCCACTGCAGAACTTGGATCATGAAAAACCAATACTCGGTCTTGATCAAATTTCAAATTCTCACCTTTCGCTTTCTTCCCTTCTGCTGTAGAATTTGAAAAACTAGGAAACTTACACTTTCGACTCAACTTTTCTCTGTCCTTTTTCCTCCTTCCTTCTGCCTTCTGCGGGGGGATCTCAGGGTGTTGAAACTCAAAATTATTCCCTGTTCAACTTTCCTCTTCCGTTTACCACCTTCTACCTTCCGTAGGCGGATTCCAAGGGGCAAAAAATCAACTATTCTTTCCTTGGCTGAATTTTTGGCCCTGTAATAGGATTCTAGCCTCCATGAAATTAGGAAAATGCGTCACTAAAACACAAGGCATGTACATAAGTAAAGTGCATAAAATATACAAAGCATAAACAAGTGAATACAGGGACATTCATGCACAAGTGAACCTCTACTTGATCATCAACAAGCATTCAACATGAACATAGAAATTCATAGAACAATACATGAAATAAACAAGAATTCATCCTAATCAATTCTTCATATTCAACATGTCCATTCATAAGAAAATACATTGCATAATGAGGAAGGATGAATAATACTTATCTTGATTATTAAATTGTCCTGCAACTAGCTGTGTCGCTACAACATTCCACCCAACCATAGGCTAGTGTGTTCCTTAATCTCTCAACACATTGCCACCCCCGAGCTAGGGAAGAAACATGCTTACACATAGCCAGACCAAAGCACACATACACAATCAAGACAACCTTCAGTTGGGCTTATCAAACTGTTTAGCCAAACCAATATGGTAATGGACTTCACAGGATTCTAAGGAAAGAAGCTAATAGCATAAGGGTGCCTTGGAATTATGAAGCCAAGCCAACATTCACATTAGAACTCAGTCAAACCAACCTACAGTTGGGTCTCTCACACTATCCAAGGAAACAAGCCAAGACACAATAGGACACAACCAACCAAGTAGCAATTGGGGTTATCATGTTTCTAAGGAAATGAAAAGGTAGAATTGCTAGGCTAGTCAGCTCAACCCTAGAGCTAAGGAAACCTACACCAAATCTATATTAGCCTCCACAACTCCTATCCCACCCAACATAAGGAAGTATTCCTTTCTCTCCTACACAGTCCTTCAGGCCATACCTTCCCTCTAGTTTTTTCCTAGGTGTGAAGGCCGTATTTACCAACCCCTCTTCATCTATCTATGAGGTTTGTCTCTTTACTAGTATTATCATCCAATATATCCCTCCTCCACTTCCAATCCCTTAAACCAAAACAAGGATGCACAATACAACAACCTCAAAGAAAACACCACACACAGGCTTCAACACTGCAAAACAACCAACATTATGTAACACAGAGAAAATAAGGTCTCATACCCCTCTATGATTCAAGATAACACTATAATCCCACCACCAAGGTTCAAAAAGGAAAATTACTTGTAGAATATGCATAACAACACTGTGCGAGCCCAAGATGTTGTAATACAACAAACAGGTTTTCACACATTTTGTCACACAGACAAACACTGTGGAACCATACCTCCACAACTCAGGATGGGAAATCCATCACACTGCGCTTCTCTAGGGAAATCGGGAAATGACCGAGGGTCATGCTCCCATAAAATCGAGAGGTCTCCATTTCCCAATCATTTAGCAAAACACAACAGAGCTCTTCTTTCGCTTCTCAGTGTAGTGAAACCACAACAATGTGCATGGACACATTGATCAAAATGGTCAAAATCTCTGGGACTAATGAACAACCCTGCACCAAAAAATGAGTCCCCCCATAGGCTCTATAAACAATATGAATGGAGAGAATGACCCAACACTCAGTGCAACTTAGGGATGAGAAAACGAGCATGCATTCCCAAGAGGATTTACTTGATGTATAAGTAAGAACCTAACCTTGTAGGTTGCAGAACTGCAGACTTGTAGGCTTGCTCAGTCAAGCCGTCAGACTACCAGGCCTTGCTCTTCCCAAGGAATTAACTGCCTCACTAACTTTTGGAAGAAATTGATGACTAAGGACAGAGGACAAAAAGGTAGCTGAAGGTTTCAAGGGTTTTGTCTTTGACATATGGTCACACCCTATTGTCTCAAGAGTTTGATTAACTCCCCTCCCTATCCCTCGTGAAATCATGCCCCATCTCTTTAAAGTTTGCATTCCCATAGTTAGTTGTGGTATTATATTAATTTCATATTTCATGATATATCAAAATATATATATTGTGCTATACTTAGCACTATCACCATAGGTATCAACCTTGATCACCTATACAAAACTTCAGATCAATGACAGGGCCGTGGCCTTGAGCTTCATTCCATGATGTAATATCCTGAATTTTGGACCTACCATTTATAGGCACGAGCCTATTGATCATGATTATTATATTGATGTTTTATTTTTATATTGGGTCAAAGAACCCACTGCATATGAACATGATGATTTGCTTTGTATATTGGGCATAATCCAATTATTGATGATATATGTATATATAGGTTTTGTGTTGGGCATGGACCCTGAATTTCATGACTGATGAAATGTTTTGTGTTGAGTGAGAGGATCTGGAGCACATGAAAATATAATTTGGAAATGTTGTGCATAAGCTCTGGAGAATTCCATGTTGATGTTGAGCCTAAGGTCTAGAGCATGGGATCCTTGGCCATTGTATCCCTAGGTGTATCATACAAGTACATCTCAGCATTTAGTGTTGAGTGAGAGCTCTGGAATTGCACTATGTTTTGTAACTCCTTGTTATAAGCATTGAGTATGGGATCTAGTAAGCGCTAGAGGTTACTGAAAATATTAAAATCACCTCCGAGTGAAAATGACTCCAGAATAATATTGATCTCATCATACTTTTTTTTAAGTGATTAAATGAAATTTCGAATTTTTGTATTCTCATCAAGTATTGAAGAAATACCACATTATACGAGGGAAATCCAATATGCAAGGATGTTTAGAGTTTCCTAGCCTAGTATACCTAAGCCATTTATCTACTTGACCTTCATAAAGAAGTGTCATTAAGTCTAGGGATCATGGTACATGATGCTAGAAGAGAAATGTTAACAAGTATTTTAATACTATGTATTCTATACATAGTATGTATAAAGAATTAATTATGATTAATTATATAATTGAATAAAGAAAGAAGAAAAGATACACCAATTATTGTTTATTATTAAAGGATTAATAAATAGTGAAATATCTATGAAAGACTAACCAGGAACTAGTTAAAAGTTCCTAGGTTAAGAATTGAAAATTACCCCAGTAAATTAAAAAGGGTTAAATCAAGAAATCAAGGATTTCTTGATTTGACTACCCCTTTGAATGAATAGTTTGTCTATAAAGACTCAACCCAAGCAAAGGCTTGGGGTTCTGATTTTTATCTAGCAGAATTATTATTCTGCCTGTTTTTTCTCTCAAGTGTTTTCTTGGAGAACTTTTTCTGCAAGGAAAAGAGGATTGATTTAGAACTAATTTCCAGTTAGGAAACCCTACCTTAGGAGCTATAAGTTACTTGCATGTTGGAGTCCAGCTTGGGGGGGTCCAGATTAGAACCAAGAACGGTTCCGATTCATGGTTGGGAGGAACGTGGTAGTTCCCAAGTGATTTGGTCATCAAAATCAGAGGTTAGATCTGTCTTAAATTGATAATGCTGGCTATTTAAAAAATGTGCAGGTTCAACCATTATAGGAGCTTTAGAAAGATAAATTATAGGTATGAGATCTTACTATGTCAAAGTTCATTTCTAGGGTAAATGCTAGCTGCTTTATGTAAAAGCTTCTATATATATTGTTAACCCTCGAATTGATTGGTTCTGTCCATATCTCCCAGGGTTACATTTCTTAAAATCTAACCCTAGATTGTCTATGCTATATTCTAGATTATATAATGAATATGTTAGATGAATGCTTTCCAATGAATTTACTAACCCTATGTAATTGATGTTCTGCCTAGATTCTGTTAGGGTTTGTATTCTCTTCAATACTTCCTAGGGTGGTAAATATTAGCATAGGATGTATATATCTAGGCTTCCTTCTCTAAAGTTTGTTTCTGTATTCATTTCCATGTTTAGAAATTAATAATGTAAACTAGGTAAATTCTAAACTACTGTTTATTGTTCACCTATTATTTATATCTCTACTGACATATTACATTTTTCAGTAGAGACATGTTTCAGATTATAGTAGATTTAATCATAGGAGTAACTTTAAAGAAATAATTATACTAAATAGATACCTTAATGGTATTATTTACAAACATAATGACTTTACACACACACACACACACATAAGACCATCATGTATAAACATATATGAAAACTATCTATATATTTAATTCCAAAATTAAATGACACATATAATACCTTTCAAGGTCTATATCCATATTACAAATTTACATTAAAATTACTCCGCATAAATGAAACAACATTATAAATAATCAGAGGAGGGATCGTGACCATCCATGTGGTCCTTTACATTTCTTTGATCATAATTCATAAACAAAATTACATAACCATAAACAAAATTAATTAACTCAATAAACATTACCATAGCCAAATTAAAATAATATATCTTATACAATAAACCATATCATAGTAAAAGAACATCAAAATCATATCATAAATCCATTTATTGCAAATAGTAACAGGAATCGAATTCTATGGGAATGCAAGCCCAATTTGTTTTATTTATTAAAATGCATTTCATTACAACTTGTTACATTAAAAACCCTGCTTGCCAACAGAGGTTGCGACATCGATCCCATGGATGTCTAGACCAAGGAAAATCCATAATAACAAACCATACGTAATGTATATACAAAACAACAACCAAATCCTATAACCATTCTCACAGAATCACGCTATAGTAACCAAAACGATATCGTGGGTTTTCCATAACCATGGCTGTTACAGCCATATCCTTTTAATAAACAAAATACATATTAAAATGCCAACTAAACCTATCATAGTTGTTGGGAGAGGCACATTCCATTCATGGCATGGCCTGCACCCATGCTGAGCCTTTACAAAACCAAAAGTTCAATACTTTGTCTAAAACAAAGTTTTCATTAACGCTAACGCAGAGTATAGGTGGCAAGCCAATGGGCTATGACACCATTGTAACAATGGTGCAGCCAATGTCATAATGACCAATGCTCTAGAAGCTCTCCCAACATTAATTACAAACAACATAAACAGAATGCCTTGCATACTTCCAAAACCCAAATTGTCACAAATATACACAAAGTAAAGTCTACAGGCTGAAAGCCATGAATCAAACCCAATAAGTCAACATTTTAAAATGCAACATTAAAATAACTACAAAGTCCCGAACTTACACAGTTAAATCTATTAAAAATGATGAACGAAATAGTATATACCAAAACACATTACATCCTTCACATAAAAGCCAACGCACGGTATAGAAGGGCACAAATCCTCTTTTACAAACAGCCAAATATTAATAATGTTAAATGGAAAGCCGTGAGCTATGGCACCATTACAAGTAATGGTGTAGCCACGACTCAATTTCCAACCCTCCCAACAATAGCCAAAAACCTAGAGCAAGCTACATTATAAACCCCGAAGGTAGAGTTGACAAGTTCCATCTAAAACCCCAACCTTGTAAAGAATCCCAACTGAGAAATGCCAAAACGAGAGGAGACAAGTAAGATCTTGCTAGCAAGCTTACTATGGCCATGAATTAGCAACACCAAATCGAAATCATAGCTTTGTGCAAATCGTGGAGTGCCTTTGTTTCCACCTGCAAACAAATAAATGATGGAATGAGAAGCATGACTATGCCATGGAGAAAACAACGAAGCAATGCATTTACATAGAGTTGTTCCAACTTACCTGCAAATCGATGGAGGTTTCCTCCCTTCTCCAACTGTGCAGAGGCCACAAAAAACCCCAATTCCAAAACCACATAATGCACAAACAATGAATTCCCAAATCCTTTGCCATGTGTTTTTGCAAACCCCGATGGCATTAATGGCACCAGCTGGTGGCCATTAATGCATCCATAAGCCCTCACCATAGCTTGTGGATCATCGTTATATTACATACCAACCAAGTCATAAGTTTAAACCCTTTATCCTATATTTTCACAACCTTTTAAATGTCAGCGCAGACTCAATACTTAGGACATGGTATGTATACCATATTCTCCCAACATTAAAATATACGCAGACCTTAACACTATGGTAATGTGTTTACAAAGTCATCCCCTTTAGCATCAAAGTATTATGCTATCACATTCCCTTTTTTCTAGTTCATATAGGCAGTGTATGCGCATAGGTATTTAGTCTAGGTTTTGTATTATTTAGGAATCATGGAAAACATACTATGCCATGATGTCGTCGCTAGGAAGATCAAGCTTAAGTCTCCAAACTCGTAACCAAGGCAGACCTGCAAAATAGGAACAAGAGAAGAGTAATTAATTAACCAAGAGATAGATAATTAATAATGGTAAGGGTAGTAAGTTAATTCACAGCATCTAGTTAATTAACTAAGAAAGATAATTAACGAACATAGGGCTTACCTAAGTCGTAAGACGGAACAGTAGTAAAAGTGCAAGGCGGAACTGGAAGTATAACTAGCGACTGAATTGCTTCAAGTAACCAATAATACTGACATTACAAGAGTAACCTGTAAGTCAAGAAATAAGGTGCCTTAGTTCATATGAACTAAGTAAGCCTGCATAACGAAGAAGGACCTTACCTCTTAGGTTGTCATGGGAGAATGAGTCCCGCCACTCCACCACTTTGTTCCCATCAATAAAGTTAAGTTAGTTTTTATTAAATAAATAAAGTACACATGTGAAGGAGCAAAAAAATGATCTATACAACTCATTAATTCACCGACAGTAATAAATATGATGTATCTATAGTTTAAATAACATAGTTAAGACATAAGAAGTAAACATGCTAATAATCATTGAATGGATAAGTGATTAACAAGATAGTATGGGCAGTTTTTGAAGAGATCGAAAGTATAAGTAGAACATGTAATTACGCACGAGTAATAATGGTCCCCTTTGGGTAGTTTTCACTAGCCTATAATTTTTATTTTTATTTTCAATTTTTGGGAACATTACAAGTGGTATCAGAGTCCAGTTTCAATACTGAGAGACTTATGGGCACACCAAGCATTCACACAGAGAAACTAAAGTATGATAAGTAATTTTTGTTACGAACAAAAAATTTTGCTGCTATTAAAAATTTGTGTGTTTCAGGAAAAATTTTATAGCACTGTTCATTTTCTGAATACTGAGGAAGAAAATAGCCAACAGGAAGAAATGACCACCCCCACTCTGGAAGTGAACTTGGTGGTCGAGCTAAAGTTTGAAGTGCTGAAGACTTTGCATAGTCTTCAAGATGAACTAAATTTTTTTAGAGAAGACAGTCTAACTGAAAGAAATGAACAACAAGCTATAAATGAGGCATTATTGCGTAACATGACGAGAGGGATCCCGCGAGGTAAACCGACCCAGTCCACCAACAGATCCAAAAGAGAACCATACCATGAACAGGGCAGCAGCCCAAGAGAAGCAGACAAAGAAGGTACACTTAAAGCAACTAAAGGAGATCATCATAGTCCTGCTAGTGATGAATCACTTTCTCCACGGAGAAAGAGGCAAAGAAACGATGACAGTCTTCAGGGGAAGTTTCGAAAAATAAGAGGCCCGACCTATGAAGGAGAAGTAAATACGAGAGAAAAGGATAAAAATGGTTGCTGGGAATGAGTAATTATTTCCAGGTTCATAACTGTTCAAGTGTGATGTAGGCTAGGATTGCCATTTACAACCTGAATTCTAAGGCAGCAAGATGGTGGTGAGATTTAAAGCACACGAAGAAATATGAGATGCGAGAAATAAGCTGGGACAACTTCCAAAAGATTTTTCAAGAAAAATACATGTCAATAAGGTTCTTTGACCGCAAGGTAAAACATTTCCATGAAATACGGATGGGGTCCATGACTATGGACACATTTATAAACAGATTTCTAGATCTGCTGCATTATGTACCGTATATCAAAGAAGAGAAGGTGGAGATCCAACAGTTCCTATGATTTATTCCTCCCAATTTTCTGGATAGGATTGAATTCGACATGCCAAAGACTCTGGATACTGCACTACACAAGGCCCAACTCTGCTATGAGCATGGGAAGTTACGACAAGAAAACCACAACCGAAACAGAGAAAAGTCTAGAAATTTTTCTAATAACTGCAATCCTGGGTTAAACCCACAACCTTATATAAATAAAAATAACAACTTTCAAGTGACCAAGAATTTCAACAAATTGGGTACGATTCCTTATGTACTAGCTCCTAATGGTAATAAGCAAGTGGCGAGTGGAGCCAATGCTACCCCTTTAGCAATCAAGTGCTGGAAGTACAATAGGCCGCACTATGCCCGAGATTTTGAGAACAAGAACAATGGAGTATTGCATAACTTGCAAGACGAACCTACCGTTGAGGATATAGTGGGAACCCCACGAATCTATGCAGCATTAGATGGCCTACATGCATACCATTTAGCTACAATTGTTGAGATCAAAGGTAAGATCTTGAACACCTCTGTTTCAATACTTATTGATCCTAGTGCTTGTCAGAGCTATGTTGCACCTAAGATTGTTGATTTATGCAAGTTAGGCATAGTAAATCATGTTAAAGCTTGACTGGTACAGTTAGCCACCGGCACGAAACGAAAGGTTTCAGAAATGGTTAAAGAATGTGAAGTAAACTTGAATGGTTTCCTTTTTAAGGTAAACCTAAACATCCTACCTTTAGGATCATACGATATTCTTATCGACATGGACTGGTTGGAACAACACCATGTCATGCTCGATTGTATACACAAGTCTATCTTGTGTATTGATAGCCAAGGGAACCAAGTGAAGGTTCAAGGCATCTGAAAGAAAGTTTCTGTAAGACAAATATCTACCTTACAAGCGAAGAAGTGTGTTAGCAATGGCTGCAATTTGTTTGCGGTAAACATACGAGACGTAGAGTCTAATAGAGAACAATGCATAGAATACTTCCCTGTTCTTGAAGAATTCAAGGATGTGTTTCCCAAGGAAATCCATGAATTAACTCCATAATGAGACCTAGACTTTTCCATCAAATTGACCCCAAGATTAGTTCCAGCCTCCAAAGTACCTTACCGCATGAGTGCACCCGAATTGGTGGAACTCAAACTGCAGTTGCAGGAGGGTGAATCCGCGGACCTGGGTAAAAAAATTTGGCAAGTGCATTTTGGAAAAAAGGAAAAAACACACCTCGGTCGAGGGTTTAACAAGCCCTCGACCGATGTTTTAATATCTCGACCGAGGTTTTATCAAGCCCTCAACCGAGGTTATTTTAAGCCCTCGACCGAGGGTTAATAAATACCTCGGTCAAGGTATGCACCTCGATTGAGGTATTTACCTCGACTGAGGTTCCTGTATTGAAAAAATTATAAATAGGGGTGGTGGGCCCCCGCCGTTTGTTTCACAAAACTACACCGTGAAAGCTCGACCAAGATACGAAGTGAGAGCGACGTAAGCATTGGCACCCTGAAGCAACCCAAGCACCCCGAAGCAACCCATCCTCGTCACGATGGCGTCGGACCCAAGAGGTAACAGTTAAAATAATTGTTTTTCAGTTTAAATAATTGTTTTTCAATTTAAATGGAATTTATTTATTTTTTTTAATAAATTTATAAAATTTATTTTAAAATATGGTAAATGTATGTTTTTATTATTTTCATGTTTAAAATGTGTACCGGCAAGCAGAAATGCTGCCGGATTTTTGAAAATTTGTAGTTATATTGAATTTTTTTGTTAATTTGTTATATATATATAAATTATGTCAACTAGTAGCGTTTATGCTACCGGTTTCATTTTGAAATGTGTCCCGGGCAAGCCGAAATGCTGCCCGATTTTTTTCAATCCTCTATGAATTCATGGAGGATTGAAAAAAATCCATAAAACACCAACTAAACAAACCTATATGAACCATAGAGACAAATCACAACCAAGAACCACAATATAGTTTTCTAGATCAATGATCTTCTCAATCAACTCAAGAACCACAATATAGTTCCCCTAGATCAATCATCTTCTCAATCAATTCAGGTATAGAGAAGGTACCTTTGAATGGTTGAAAATGCTTTTAAACTTAAATAATTCCCAAAAATGTTCATACGGATGATGGATGATAATGTATGCCCATTCACAACTTCCTTTTTGGTCATATATCTAGATGATGTCCTCATCTTTAGTAAAACCTAGAAGGAACATATAAAGCGCATTATTAAGTGTTCAACACCCTTCAACAACATAAGTCATATACCGATAGAAATAATTATTCATTTAGCATTCAAAGAATTCAATATTTAGGATACATACCATAAATGATCATGTTGTGCATGTGGATCCAATGAAGATCCATGTCATTTATGATTACCCAACCCTAGTGACACTAAGGGACTTTTGCAACTTCTTGGGCCTTTCCAACTTCGGCCATAGGTTTGAATTTAGGTTCTTTCACATCACTTCCCCCCTAAGCAAGGTGATCATGGATAGATCCAAAGATAATTCTCTTTATCCAAGGTGTAGTGGAAAGCATTCAAGGATTTCGAATGTCACCTGTGCTTATCACCAATCTTCATGTCACCAAACAAACAACAATCAGTTAAGTTTAAGTTAGATGCCTAATATTATGTTGTAGGTGCAATCCTCACATAGCATGATGGACATCTAGTGGACTAGAGAAATAAGAAACTCTTTGACACAATCCATAAGTACCCTTCCTATGCCAATGAAATGTATTATGTTAGTCACACATGTCGCTAGTAGAAGATTTATATTCTTGGAAGGGAAATGATCATCCACACCCACCATCCACAAGCCCTTGCAATTCATTCAAACACCAGGTAAGTTGAAAAATAATTGCAATCATAAGCAATCCATATACCTTAAAGAACAGTGCTTGTACACTTGTCTACTTACTCTAAATAAGACTTGGGAGTCATTTTCCATGGATTATATGTGAGGATCTCCCTCAACTATTTATAGTAACAATTAGGTATTTTGTTATTAATGATTGATTCTTTGAGATGGCCATTTTGGCACCTTGCAAGAAGAGTATCATGATGGAATCCATTGCATCATTCATATAT
>LPNX010321517.1:0-30205 GCA_001517045.1 Pseudotsuga menziesii | reverse complement strand
TGCGTTTTGAGGGCTTCTATCTAGCACATGAGTAAAAAATCAGGTTTTCATCGCCAAATTTGGCCAAAAAGTGTTACCCATCTTCATGGAATCACCTAGAAGTTAATAGAGAAAGGGTATATTCGACCTGATGTGTTCCCTTGGGGAGCATCGATTTTGTTCGTAAAGAAAAAGGACAGTACGATGCAAATGTGCATTGATTACTGTCAGTTGAACAAATGACTATAAAGAACCGTTACCCTCTTCCTAGGATCGATGATTTCTTCGACTAGGTGGGAGGAGCCAAAATATTTTTGAATATTGACCTGCAATCCAGGTACCATCAGGTACGGATCTAAGATGAAGATATTCCCAAGACCGCCTTTCGTACGAGGTACGAGCACTACAAGTTTGTTGTGATGCCATTCGAGTTGACCAATGAACCTACAAACTTTATGTGTATGATGAACAACATATTCAGTAAATATCTGGATAAGTTTGTACTAGTCTTTATTGACGACATTCTAGTTTATTGCAAGAATAAAGAGGAACACGAAGAACACCTTCGCATAGTACTTCGAATGTTGAGAGAATACCAGCTCTATGCTAAGTTTAGGAAATGTGATTTTTACAAACCACAAATACAATACCTAGGTCACATCATATTCGAGGCAGGAATAGCTCTGAACCTGGAAAAGATTTGAGCTATGAAAAATTGGCCTGCCGAGACTAGTGTCACTAACATTAAATCCTTTTTTGGGTTTAGATGGGTATTATTGAAATTTCATTGAGAACTTATCGAGAATCACTTGCCCCATGATGGCTTTGCAGAAGAAAGCAAACAAGTTGTTATGGACTAACAAGTGTGAAGAAAGTTTTCAAAATATTAAGCAACTTTTGATGACCGCACCACTGTTTCAGATTTCTAATCCCGATGGGGATTTCGTTGTATGCACAGATGCAAGGAAGGAAGGAATTGGGGATTCCTCTTGCAAAACGATCATGCGATCTGTTATGAATTGCGTAAATTAAAAGAGCATGAGTAGAATTATCCCACGCATGATCTTGAGCTAGCGACCATTATCCATGCTCTAAAGATGTAGAGGCACTACCTCATGGGGAGGAAGTTGCTTCTAAATACTGACAATATGAGTCTAAAATATTTATTCAATCAACCCAATCTGAATGCAAGGAAAGCCAGATGGTTGGATTTCCTAAGTGAGTATCACTTTGAACTAAAGCATATTAAGGGCAAAGAGAACAAATTTTCCTATTCTTTGAGTCAACAAACTCATATGATATATAAGGTGACCCTAACTCAAACTGATGTGGATTTGCATGAGAAGATTAGAATGGCCAACAAGGTTGACTCGTTCTATGTGGAAATCCTCAAGAAGGTCAAAGAGGACCGGTTGTTTCAACAATAGAGGGAATACAAGGTGGATGAATCTAGACTACTATGGTCTAAGGATATATTGTATGTTCCAGATGGAGGGGACATTTGGTCCAGCATCCTCACAGAATTTCATAGGGAACCCTACTTGGGGCACCCAGGATATCAAAAGATGATATCTGCCATCATGAGACACTTTTTCTAGCCTAATTTAAAGGCTGACATTGTAATGTTTATTGTGAAATGTCAAGAATTTCAGCTAGTTAAAGCTAAGCACCAGCATCCTTTAAGATTGGTACAGCCATAACCCATTCTGGAATGGAAGTGAGAGGTTATCAATATGGATTTTATTACTGGCTTATCGAAAATAATGAAGCAAAATTATTCCATCTTTGTAGTCATTGACAAGCTGTCAAAGGTAGCACAGTTCATCCCCGTAAAATCGACCTACAAGGCCATGAACATTTCTGATATATTCCTAAAAGAGATATTTATATTGCATGGGATACCCAAAGCAATTATCTCAGATTGAGATGTTAAGTTTACAAGAAACTTTTGGAGATGGTTATTCTCTGGATTAGAGACGCAGCTAAACTTTATCACTTCTTGTCACCCACAAACAGATGAGCATACTAAAAGAGTAAACCAAATTGTTGAAGACATGCTTCGAATGTATGTCATGAAAAACCCCACCAAGTGGGAGGATTATCTGCACATTGCAGATTTTGCATATAACAACGGGTATCAGTCTTCCTCTAAGATGAGTCCTTTCAAGGTACTCTATGGATGGAAGTGTAGGACCCCAGTTACTTGGGACAATCCGGTATATCAACTCATGTTAGGGCCTGACCTGTTATTGGACTTAGAATAGTTAGTCACCAAGGTCCAGGGAAACCTTAAAGAGGCACAAGAATGTAAGAAAATTTATGCGAATAAGAAAAGAAAAGATAAAGACTATCAAGTAGGTGAGCATGTCTAATTTAAAGTGAAAACAAAAGGGAGCTCGTTGAGCTTGGGTAGGTGTTGTAAATTAACACCTAGATTTTGTGGACCTTTTGAAATTCTGGCCAAGAAAGTACCAGTGGCTTATGAACTAGAATTACCTACGCATGTAAGAGTTCATAATGTTTTCCATGCATATTTATTAAAGAAATATGTTTATGACACTAACCATGTCATTGATTGGTCATTATTACAGGTGGAACCTGGGCAGGAATTTTCCCTTGAGCCTTTGCATGTATTGGAAAAGAGAGAAGCACAATGTAGTCCAATTGAAAGTGCAGTGGAAACACTTTGAGGTAGATGAGGCTACCCAGGAGAATGAGGCCACCATGAGAAAGGATTACCATGCCTTGTTTCATGATATCATTTAGAGTCCCTAGAACACCAGGGACGGTGTTGTACTAAGTGGGGAGGGATGTAATATCCTGAATTTTGGACGTACCATTTATAGGCATGAGCCTATTGATCATGATGATTATATTGATGTTTTATTTTTATATTGGGTCAAAGACCCCACTGCATATGAACATGATGATTTTCTTTGTATATTGGGTGTAAGCCAATTGTTAATGATATATGTATATATAAGTTTTGTGTTGGGCATGGACCCTAAAGCGCATGATCGATGAGATGTTTTGTGTTGAGAGAGAGGTTCTAGAGCACATGAGTACTTACATTTGTGTTGAGCATAAAGCTCTGGAACACATTAAAATATAATTTGGAAATGTTGGGCATAAGCTCTAGAGCATTCCATGTCGATGTTGAGCATAAGCTCTGGAGCATTGGATCCTTGGCCATTGTATCCCTAGGTGTATCATACAAGTACATCCTAGCATTTAGTGTTGAGCAAGAGCTCTAGAATCGCACTATGTTTGTAACTCCCTATTATAAGCGCTGAGTATGGGATTTGGTAAAGGCTAGGGGTTACTGAAAATATTAAAATCACCTCCAAGTGAAAATGAGTTGAGAATAATATTGATCTCATCATACTTATTTTTAAGTGATTAAATCAAATTTCGGATTTCTGTATTCTCATCAAGTACTGAAGAAATACCACGTTATACAAGGGAAATCCAACATGAAAGGATGTTTAGAGTTTCCTATCCTAGTAGACCTAAGCCATCTATCTACTTGACCTTCATAAAGAAGTGTCGTTAAGTCTAGGGATCATGATACATGATGCTCAAACACAAATGTTAACAAGTATTTTAATACTATGTATTTTATACATAGTATGTATAAAGGATTAATTATGATTAATTATATAATTGAATAAATAAAGAAGAAAAGCTCCACCAATTATTATTTATTAATAAAGGATTAATAAATAGTGAAATATCTATGAAAGACTAACTATGAACTAGTTAAAAGTTCATAGGTTAAGAATTGAAAATTACCCTAGTAAATTAAAAAGGGTTAAATCAAGAAATCAAGGATTTCTTGATTTAACTACCCCTTTGAATGAAAAGTCTGTTTATAAATACTCAAGCCAAGCAAAGGATTGGGGTTTTGATTTTTATCTAGGAGAATTATCATTCTGCCTATTTTTGCTCTCAAGTGTTTTCTTGGAGAACTTTTCCTACCAGGAAAAAAGGATTGATTCAGAACTGATTTCCAGTTAGGAAACCCTACCTTAGGAGCTCTAAGCTACTTGCATGTTGGATTCTACCTTGGGGGGAATCCATATTAGAAACAGGAATGGTTTCGGGTCATGGTTGGGAGGAATGTGGTAGTTCCCAAATGTTTTGGTCATCAAAATCAGAGGTCAGATCTGTCTTAAATTGATAATACTCATTATTTAAAAAGTGTGCAGGTTCAGCCATTATAGGAGCTTCAGGAAGATAAATTACATGTATGAGTTCTTAGTATGTCAAAGTTCATTTCTAGGGTAAATGTTGGCTGCTTTATGTAAAAGTTTTTATAGATATTATTAAACCTAGAATTGATTAGTTCTGTCCATATCTCCTAGGGTTACATTTCTTAAAATCTAACCCTAGACTATCTATGCTATATTCTAGATTATATAATGAATATGTTAGATGAATGTTTTCCAATGAATTTACTAACCCTATGTAGTTGATGTTCTACCTACATTCTACTAGGGTTTGTATTCTCTTCGATACTTCCTAGGATGGTAAATATTATCATAGGCTGTATATAGCTAGGTTTCCATCTGTAAAGTTTGTTTCTGTATTCATTTCCATATTCAGAAATTAATAATGTAAACTAGGTAAATCCAGACCTGTTGTCATTAGCGCTAACGCAGAGCATATAGTGGCAAGACAATGGGCTACGACACTATTGTAACAATGGTGCAACCCATGGCATAATGCCCCAAGCTCTAGAAGATCTCCCAACATTAATTACAAACAATATAAACAGAATTCCTTACATACTTCCAAAACCCAAACTGTCACAAATATACACAGAGTAAATTCTACAGGCTGAAAGCCATGAATCGAACCTAGTAAGTCAATGTTTTAAAATGCAACATTAAAATAACTACATAGTCTCGAACATACATAGTTAAATCTATTAAAAGTGCTGAACAAAATCGTATATACCAAAACACATTATAGTCTTCACATAAAATCCAACGTGCAGTATAGAAGGACACGAACCCTCTTTTACAAATAGTCAAGTATTAATAATGTTAAATGGAAATCCATGAGCTATGGCACCAGTACAAGTAATGGTGTAGCCATGGATCAATTTCCAACCCTCCCAATGATAGCCAAAAACCCAGATCAAGCTACATTATAAAACCCGAAGGCAGAGTCGACAAGTGTCATCTAAAACCCCAACCCTGTAAAGAATCCCAACTCATAAATGCCAAAACGAGAGGAGACAAGTAAGATATTGCTAGCAGGATTACCATGGCCATGAAGTAGCAACCCCATATTGAAATCGCAGCTCAGTGAAAACCCCAGAGCACCTTCGTTTCCACCTGCAAACAAATCATAGATGGCATGAGAAGCATGACCATGCCATGGAGAAAACAACGAAGCAATGCGTTTACATAGAGTCTGGTCCAGCTCACCTGCAAATCGATGGAGGTCACCTCCCTTCTCCAACTGCGCAGAGGCCACATGAAACCCTAATGCCAAAACCACATAATGCACAAATAGCGAATGCCTAAATCCTTTGCCATGTGTTTTCACAAACCCTGATGGCATTAATGGCACCAGCTACTCACCATTAACACATCCATAAACCCTCACCATAGCTTGTGGATCGTCATTATATTACATACCAACCAAGTCATAATTTTAAACCCTTTATCCTATGGTTTCACCACCTTTTAAATGTTAGCACAGACTCAATACTTATGACATGGTATGTATACCATAGTCTCCCAACGTTAAAGTATGCGCAGACCTTAACACTATGATAATGTGTTTACAAAGTCATCCCCTTTAGCATCAAAGTATTATGCTATCACATGCCTTTTTTGCTAGTTCATATAGGTAGCGTATGTGCATAGGTCTTTACTCTAGGTTTTTCAGTATTTAGGAATCATGGCAAATGTAATATGCCATGATTCCCTCGCTAGGAAGATCAAGCTTAAGTCTCCAAACTCGTAACCAAGGCGGGCCTGCAAAATAGAAACAAGAGAAGAGTAATTAATTAACCAAGAGATAGATAATTAATAATGGTAAGGACAGTAAGTTAATTCATAGAATCTAGTTAATTAACTAATAAAGATAATTAACGAACATAGGGCTTACCTGAGTCGTAAGACATAACAGTAGTAAAAGTGCAAGGAGGAACTAGAAGTATAACTAGGGACTGAAAACCTTGAAGTAACCAATAATCCCGATGTCGCAAGAGTAACCTGTAAGTCAATAAATAAGGTGCCTTAGTTTGTATGAAATAATTAAGCATGCATAACGAAGAAGGACCTTACCTCTCAGGTCGTCATGGGAGAATGAGTCCCGCCACTCCACCACTTTGTTCCCATCAACAAAGTTAAGTTAGTTTTTATTAAATAAATAAAGTACACATGTACAAGAGAAAAACAATGATCTATACAACTCATTAATTCACTAATAGTAATAACTAAGATGTATCTATAGTTTAAATAACATAATTAAGACATAAGAAGTAAATGAGCTAATAACCACTGAATGGATAAGGGATTAATAAGACAATATGGGAAGTTTCTAAAGAGATCGAAAGTATAAGTAGCGCATGTAATTTCGCACGAGTAATAACTGTCCCCTTTGGGTAGCTTTCACTACCCTATAATTTTTTTTTTATTTTCAATTTTTGGGGACATTACACATGATCTCACTAATATATACATAATCTACAATCAAATACCACGGGGTCGAAATTGGGGTATTACACATATTGATTCCCTTCTCATTATTAAGGAGCAAAATATATAGGAATATAGAACAATAATACCATGGGTCAATACTGTGGGACACTAATCAAGATAAGGTGACCAAATTAACTAATAAACTAACTAACTAATTAAAGATGCATTTGACCAAAGAGATTACAATTTTCAACATTTAAGGCGAGATGGTAATGAAAAAAATAGTTAAGAAATACAATAATGAGAATAAATTTATTTCACATCCAACTAGTGATGTATGGGAAGGCCCCTCAATCTTCTTCTTGGTAATAGGGCTTCCTCGTGCAACATTATTCGTATTGTTTATACCTTCTCCTAGGTCATAATTATTCTTCGTTTCGATTGGTCTCTTGACCCTGTCGTTTAAATTTGACCCTCTATCGATCAATGAAAGAGAAAATATATCCATTTACTAAAAGACTATTTCAAAAGACATAAAATACTCTTTATATAATTAAAAGGACAATGTAACAAATTCAAATACTTAGTTGACATTGGTGACTAAATGGAACAATGCAACCTTGTACCCAACTATAGGAACACTATCTAGATTATAATATTTTGGTTGAGAGGCAACCCCAAGTTGGGCAAAGTGTCCACCAGGAAGAGGAAACAAGCATAATTCAACCAAACGTATGGACTTGACCTATGGCCACTACGAAGCTTCCTTGACAAATAGAAATAATGCAGGTATAGTGATCTCTACTCCATCACATTATAACTTTTATTATTGACTAAAAACTATATACTCATATAGTTTTAGTTACCCTCTCTACATTACTACACAACATATGAGAAGATGCATCCTGCACATGAGGAAGTAATGGCAACATAACCAAACCAAGAAATTAAAGTCCTTGTATAGACATAGACAAGTCTTACTAAGTATCGAATTAAAATAATGATGAAGGTACAAGTGATGAGGTGGTATATACATTAGTGCAATCAATATAGGATCCTCCCTCGAAGAAGAACACCGTTCTTTGTTTGCAATAGAATTTGCATTCATAACAATATATATTCATTATAGGCATTTAGATATTATCTGAGATTTTGGACTTGTTTGAGTAGATAACCAAGATTAACCCAAGTGTAACAAGTGTACAACAGGGATTCATTTCATTGTCATTATATCTTAAAATACTTAAAAACATCTTGATTAAGATTTAAATAAACTTCAGTTAAAAGGTGGTTAAAGAAAATGATAGCAATTTATTTTTGTTTATTAAATAGAATTTCTTTGTTTTTATATTAACTCTAACAATTTAACATCCATCTTCACAAAACTATCTCATTGGTTGTACCTATCTACACTCAGCAACCACTTTATTTGTGGTTGTGCTAGTAATTTATAGAATAAAAAATAGAACCTTCTCCAAAAAAGAAGCTGCCACGCACTATAATTAATATAACAACGATTTCTATCAACAACGAATGCACTTAGCACATGGGCCATGCCCTCATTGATCTTAGTGACTTTAATTAAATATTAG
Source organism: Pseudotsuga menziesii (assembly GCA_001517045.1). Taxonomy (NCBI): domain Eukaryota; kingdom Viridiplantae; phylum Streptophyta; class Pinopsida; order Pinales; family Pinaceae; genus Pseudotsuga; species Pseudotsuga menziesii. The sequence goes on along the minus strand of LPNX010321517.1, from coordinate 21,975 downwards.
CAATGGATGTACATTGCACAAGAGGAAACCATCTCAATCATTCAGTTTAAACAATCAATTATCTCTATTTTTTTTTTCAGAGGAAAAAATACCAGTCTTTGATATTCATAAGAATCAAAAGACATATTATACATATTCCATCTTTCTTGTTAGAGAGAAACAATAAGGGACCAATAAACACATATACATACAATGATCATGCCTGCAAAACATCCATCCAAATAGAATGACATAAAAAGTCTGATCTTAGCAGACTTTTCTCATCATCCCTGAAATATCAGGTCAGAAAATGTTGTGAATATTGAAGGTGATCACAAACAGACATTCCTGAGAGAAACTTGCTGGCTGAAAGGTCTCATACATGATAGACATAGAAGAACAAATCAAATGCTGAAAATACAAATGGGATTCAACAGCTAAAAAAGCACAAATTGGCCTTGTTCTATGACCATTCCATCCAATGATTCAGAGAATGTTCCATATCTAATATCCAAATTTAGAGCCTGTTTGGAGAGGTCGTCACCCAGTGAGTTATGCTCATAGTATATATGCTTGAAGATCACCGGAGGGACAAGATGGAGCATATTTTTTATATCATCACACCAATGCATCAGAGAAGGAATATCAAGGGCAGAAAGTCTGTTGATCCATGAGATAATAACCATAGAGTCACCAAAGATCAACTAAATGGGAAGACCCATTATCAAACTCACTCTTAGAACAACCCAAAGAGCCAATAATTCCACTCTTGTATTCGTGATGCATCCATAGCCCAATGAGAAACTACAATAATGGTTATCATTTAGGTAGATCACAAATCTTGCACCTCCTAAATTCTCTGCAGCAGCCCCACCAAAAAATCCACAAGGAAAGACCTTCAGAGGCTTTGGACCGATATACCAGTTTTTATGAAGTTTTTGAGGAGCAAGATATAGATTTATAAAACTCTCAACCCTGGAGATAAGAGAATGAATAGAAGGCTTCCAATTTTCAAAAAGACATTTACTCCGGAGAATCCAAATACACCAGAATGTAAAAAGGGTTAAATGTGTAAATGTAGCAGAACGCGCAGTAGTGTTGAACCAATGAACCAGAAAGGACGAGACAGAATTGAATATGGGGAAAGAGATCCCATACCAATATGCAAAGTAAGAGAAAATACTCACTATAAAGGGGCAGACCAAAAAAATATGCTGGATATCCTTGATATTCCTTTCACACAGAACACAATGACTCGGGCCATGAAACACATGAGATTGAAGCTGCTCCCAAGTAAGAATTCGGCCTTTATCCAATAGCCAGATGAAACAGGCTAATTTCGTAGGAATATTTAGAGTCCAAAGGAAATCAATTATAGGGTTCCTCTATACTACTGATTGAAGAAATACAATCATATCCTTTTGCTGCAATTAAAGGGCCCACATAATTTCTATGTGACTAGAGAAGCGTATCACAAAGATCCTTAAGACGGATTCTGTTATATTCCATCCCTCTCATATATTTTTCCCAAAGAGTTTTCCAATCTCCACAAAGATCAAGCTCCTCTGTCATAAACCAATAACTTGAAGCAAAGGATGTTTTATTCCTTGCTTGAGCTAAGGTACAAATCCCATAGTCTTCCAGATATGCTCTTAAGTCACCTGGGAGAATAAAAGAGTTTCCCAAACCAACTATAGGATCCACATCCACATGAATATCAGAACCATTGCCAACTTGCCAGAGAATCCCTTTACCAATCCAAGGCAAGGTTATGAGGAAGCCTTTCCATATAACCGAGGCATTTCGCATCATGAAACATTTCTCTCTAAGCCAAGAATGCAAAGGCAGTTTCTTCATATATTTCACAGAGAGGAGTTGATGCCAGATGCCATTGCTATTTAGAGCAATCTAGAAAATCTTCAATCTCAAAGATAAACTGAAACTAGGAAGATGCTTGATTCCCTAGCCACCTAAAGAAATAGGCCGCGCAAGCAGATGGCAATCTATGAGGTGGAATTTTTTTTGCTTTGTTGTGGAGCCCCAAAGAAAAGAAAAATTCAATTTTCTGAGCTTATCTAAGATTGGAGATGGAATCGGAACAAGGGCCATCGAATGCACTTACCACAGGGTCCATGGCCTCAGTGACTTTAATTAAATATCAATCATTCGATTTAAACAATCAAATGTTCAATCAATCATAGGGCCATCTACCAGAGGAATAGACCCTCCATATCAGTGCAAACATTGATATATAATCAATACTATCAATTTTGAAGGATCTGGTCCCTCTAATAGAGGGGTCGCCCTTCCTCACACTTCTACACCATTTATGCAATCTTACATATATACTTGCACACAAAAAACAAATAGGTAAAAGCATGTATACATATCTAATGCCCTCACCATATCTTCCAACGTGTGTGTGTGTGTGTGTGTGTGTGTGTGTGTGTGTGTGTGTGTGTATAAGCACACAAACCCAGTAATGGTTCCCTTAACTATATGCAAACTCATTCCATAGTAACTATAAGTTTACACTCTTCAATTCAATTAAGATGGAATTAGAGCTCGATTCTTATACGTTAAGCTATTTTTATATGTAAATTACTAAGTTAATTCTCAATAAAATATTAAAATATTAAGATATTAAGTAGTATACAAAACGTCATCTAGGTTTGATAGTCCACTCTCAAAGGGAGACCCATCACTGCAAAACATTTATAACATATGAGAAATACAAAGTAAATGTTAATGTGTTGATGAAAATTACAAAGTAAATGTGAATGTGTTGATGATTACTATCATCTTACTTCCTTGACACTTATTGGAAAGTGATATCCAAGAATTTGCTATCATGAGTTATATGATACATTTATACTGGATATTTTGGTATGAAGCTAGTTAATATTAAGGACTATTTAATAAAACTAAATCATCTTAATAAATATTATTAATATCTTTGTTTAGACCAAAGTGCCAAGCAAATATCCTTTGATGTGTTAGTGGGAATAAATTAAGTTTTTCATTGTTACTTGAATATAGGTGAAATACCATGATTATTTGAATCATTCACACCAATAAATATTTTGTCTATATATATATAAGTATATATGTATAGAGAGAGATAGGTAAATTTTTATTTAAATAAAAACTATTGCAGTAACAATTACACTACATGTTGGGATTAAAGACATTATGAAAGACTAAACATTCTTTTATACTGTTTTATTGGACTATTGTATATAAGTTAAACAAAAACTACGATCAAGGAGATAACACTCCTTGCATAAACATGGGTACTAAATGCATTTTAATGAAAATTGAGCGCAATCAAGAGAATGTTTTCTAACAACTAATTTTATTGAACAGTTATTATTTGGTTACGGGAGAAATGCACTTAGGGTTGTAAGAGGGTGAAGAAATGTTTCCAACTTTGAAGGAGATTATGCATTGTGTAAAAAACAAGACAAACAAGGGTGAAGAGCAAAAAAATAAAAAGCACAGTTGATGGAGAAAAAAAAGAAGGCGATCTTGAGAAAAAGGAAACTATTTTTCACAGAACTCTCAAGGTAAGGAGACAATCTTTGAACCTCTATGGTTAGTTTGAAATTTGATTCATTTAACTAAAGTTTTTTTGTATAATATTTTTATTGTTTTACCTCTGTGGAGTAGCCTTTGTTACCGAAAATGTGACCAAGCTATGCTTTTTCTAGGAAAATGGAGTAGAAACAGAAACTAGACAAAAACCGGAGAAATAGTTTCTTACGAAACGATCTATTTCAGACAACGGTTTAGGTAGAAATGGTTTGCGGTTATTCTTAGAACATGGTCCGTTGCTGACTGTTTCTTGTGTAAATCACGTAATTTGTGTCCAGCTGGGTGAATTGGTGGGTGGTAAGTCAGATGAAGTAAATGGTGATGAAGTAAATGCTGAATTGATTGAAGTTTGAAGATGGAGTGTTCCGGAAGGAATCCTGCTCTTTGTCACCCACTGTCGGTCGGAATTTTGAGTACACACTGTATCTCTATATGTTCCTTATTATTTTTTCCTTTCACAATTAAAGAACACATAGAAGACGACAACTTAAAGGTTGGAAAGCAAGTTTGAGTCTTACTAGTTCGACTAGTGGTGTTATCGGGGAAATCCTCCCCGAGCCTATTCCATCCCACCCATCAGATGAGGATGAGCCCATCCCTGCTGCTGTAACACTGCCTACTTACCATTGTATGAGTCAATGGCTCAACGGTAAATCTCTTACTGCATAAATCAATACCAACTTCTAATAATCCCAACGAAATATGTCTTATTCAACCTCTTATTATTCTGGTTTAATCTTCGTTCTATAATTTATTGGCTTTATTCCTCTCGGATTTGGAATATAGGTAGTAGAAAAATGAACTTTGGAGTTATTTTTCACAGCAAGGACGTCTCCAAGTTGGAGAGATAGTGGGATTCCTATGCTTGGCCCACCCACGGTGGTAAGTTACATTCCCTTCAAAGCGATAATTCCCTTCAAGGAGCTCTTGGATAGATTGATAGTATTTTAATGTTTTCAAACCTTAAACCTAAACTCTTTTTTATAGAAGTTTAAATAGATATTTACTGATATTTACTGAAGGAGTAGGATCCCGGTTCAAATTTGGATCATATTGGGTTGTTAGAAGGTTGTATAATAAACCATGTTGACCAACTTAGACAACTTGCTATCACTAATAGGGAAGCCTTTGTTCAATCCTCAAAATGAGATGCTTTCTTTCCTACAATTGAATGGTGATGACCATAGTTTTAAAGGTATTAATTTGTATAAGGTCATTAGCATAGCTCCATCGACGCAAACTAATATACCAAGAACATTTGCAACACGAGCCCTACTTCTTATTTCAAACCTTTCCAATCTCTATATAAACAAATCCAGAAATTTTAATGGAATACTAAGGATTGAGATTAATTAACAGAATATCGTAAGTGATAAGTTACTATAAGTTTACCAGAAAGGAAAAAATGACTACAATGAGAATCAATACAAGAAAATCGTCACGAAGACCATAGACGAAAATAAGAGAACAGAGGAGAAAAGGGAAGATAATTATCAAGGAGAATTTTTTTTCCTCCCTTACATTAAAGGTACCAAGGACAAGATGGCTAAAACACTAAAAATAAATAATTTTAGAGTCATCTTCACTCCCCCCAACACAATAAGAAAAATGGTTGATTCACTAAAAATCCCTATCGATCCAGGTGCATACAAAGACGTCTACTCAATCCCCTATTCATGTGGAAAATAATACATCGAAAAAACTCGACGATCCATGAGAAAGAGATTAAAGGAAGACCATGCTTATATAAGGCATGAGAGACATAAGAAATCAACACTCGCCGAACATTCTCACATTACCAAACACTAGATCTGTCTTGAGAAAGCTAGAGTCATCGCTAAAGAAGAGAGACTAACCAAACAGAAAGTGAGGGAGAAAATAGAAATTAACATCTCCCTAGACTGCCTTAATAGAGACAACAGTACTAAACTCAGTAACACATGGAAACCTCTCCTACATGACCTTAGGATTAATGGTAACAATCAAACTAACTAAAAATATTATAAAAAACTATTATAATTCAATAACATGAGAAACCTTAAAATATAAATATAAATTAAACCCTAAAAATTAATAACTTTAATAAATAGAATTAAAAAATAAGCAAGCTAACCTAATCTAAAATTAATAATATTAGACATCTATTATATATTTAAAAAGAAATTGGGCAATATTATTTTCACCAAACTTCTATTGGTCTCCTCAGGATGATCTGAGAGTAGAGATCAAAACATCGAGATGAAAATACCTAAACGCAGCTCCACACCCACCAAGTCATGTGTTGCTCAGCGCCATTGAAAATGTGGTTGTTGTGAAACTGATAGAGACGAAGCAAAAATTTTGATTCAAAGTGCAGCTATAGCGTGTACATAAATAAGATGCAAGTTAATACTAAATAAAAAGATGAATAGAAAGGGGATTAAGGTTAAGAAAGATTACCCAAACTAAGCGCTAAGAAATATCTGGAAAAATATCCTAAATGTTAGGAATTCCGAGTGTGTTGGGGCTATTTTGTTGAGAATTGCGCATATTTTAGACACTAAACATGAAAGTGGTTACAAGTTTTGAGACATCTTGAAACATTGTATTTTGGTGGAAATCAGATGTTGTATTCTTTTGAGTCTTGATGCCTCATACTTTGACCGTAGAATTATGGAACTACTAGGGATATTGAAAACATCATTGTCAAATTTTTAGTCAATGTAAACATCTAAAGTTTCATAAATTCCAAGATAATCATGATTTCTCTTAGTACACTGCATATTCAAATTTCCTTTTTCTTAATTTTCTGTCCATGCCAGTTAGGAAATTTTTGGAAAAAAATGGCTCTTCTCATTTCTTTGTGGAAACAAAACTTTGGCTTTTAATGTAAGAACAGAAAGGAATGAATACTCAACATCTGGGTTTTCCTTTCATGTTTCAGCAATAGCACTAGCAATCAACATGCTTTTTTATATGCAAAATGTTGTTTTGTTATCTCTTTTATGTGCCATTTATTTACCTTTGTCCTTTTATCAAAATAAGAATAAGGTGAAGTCTTTGTTTTTTTTCATAATTTCCAATTGCAGAAGTCACTCTAGATCATTAGATGTAGATGGGTGTGTCCGAAGGTCCTTTAAGCTTGCTTATGCTGATGGTATTGTATTTGGTCCCGTTCCACCTTGACTCAAGCCTCCAAATATTAATGATTATTTAAGAGGAAAGCCAAATAGGAAAAGGGAAACCTTGTGTGGTTTAAAGCTGTGATGCATTTTATTTTATTTTATTGATAGAGTTTTCGATGCAACTCATTTACTAATGTACAATACTTTTGGTCATTTCCTAGCTATATTGCAAAATAGTTGTTAGAAGGATTTGTTCCACATGCCTGAATTTATAGAAGAAATATATTTTTTTCTTTGAATTTATTTTGAGGTTTGTTACAAGCTATATTGCAAAGTAGTTGTTAGAAGGATTTGTTCTTAGAGGTGGCCTGGTTTTCTGCAACAAAAGAAAAAATACATATATAGAGAATACGTTCATGGAATCTTTGAATAAACATATTTTGAGATAAATGAAAATAAAAGCATATATAAACTAAGTATATGGAATTTTTGAATAAGCATTTTGTCTCTCGGTATTTTACACTTACCTTTCCCAAAAATAGGGAAACGGAGCTATTGCAATTGTGGCAACCACATGCCTATAGAATACTAGCGCAAAGAAAGATATTCCTCGGTTGAGAGCCATTTTTGTAATGACATTCATTATAGCGAAACTAATCTGCAAAAATGTCATAATTAATGCTGACTTTGCTTTCTCAAAGTAGGTGTCCTGTACTCCTGCCATTACTTCTTCTCCCTTCTGTATCAACCAATAATCATGCCCAACACATTCCAAATAAACAAAATTGAGTGAATTTACATGCCATTAGAGACAATTTATGAACAAGAGCTAAAAATAGATTTATGTTCAGTCTATTGGAATTGAAAAACAATGGCTCCATATTTATATATTCTCAAACACATTCTTATATAGGTTATATTTCCATCATACAATTTATGAATAGAAATTACAAAAATATTGTGTTTTTAGTATAATCAATTGTACAAAGACTTACACCTCCACCTCCATTGTCTAGGACTTGTTCCATTGCCTAAATATGCAAATATTCAATGTGTTTTCATTACTTCATAGAGTCTTAGGAGCCTATATAGGATCACACATGTGTTTGAATATTCCCACTTGATTTACATGAAGCCATTCGAATATAGCTATATATTGATTTCTTACATTTTTGTGAAATTGGGCCACAAACTCTAGAGTCTACTTTATATCAGATGGCCGACTAACAAGATATTTGTACTTAGTTTCTAGATTAATTTGATCCCTTCATATATATATATATGTGTGTGTGTGTGTGTGTGTGTGTGTGTGTGGATAGTCTTTCCATATTTTCTCACCAAGCCATGTTGGGAAGGTCTTTTGCAAATTTGTTGATTCATCATAATACAAATATCTCTATGTTATTTTCTGAGTTATTTTTTCTAATTTTGAACATGTAAAAAGTATAGGTTTTAAACAGGGATGATTTTAAGGAACCATAATTATTTAAAAGTGTATAAATGTTGGCGAATCTTACCAATTCTTAAAACACCAACTATAAAATGTTTGGCAATATTTTTTTAAAAATATTTTAATTTCCAAGGGTTTTATATCGTTTATATAATAATTTGGTGATTTTTAGGGTGAAAAAAGTTTACCCCATCAAAATAGGGCGAAACAAGGCTTCAAAAAATGCAAAATGGCGAATCTTTTTTTGGAGAAAAACCCCTAAAAATAGCCCATGGGCTAAATTTCGCCCCTAAAATTATCCCTGGTTTTAAATTTAACTCCAACTAGGTACCCTCATTCTCATTATGACTTGGAAACTGCACCCTTCGGAAACGCTATAAAATCCTCCTTTACATAGCTGCGACCTCTTCAATTTTAAATTTTTTCTTTGCTTTTGTTTGCACGCTTACAATTTCATTTATAATATATGTCCTTGTTTATTTTGATAGAGTGTTATTTGATATTTATCCTAGTATTTCTTATTTCAATGGAAGAAATTTCATCATCTACACAAAGAATAGCACCTATTTCCAAACAGAAACCCCCTATAGAAGTGTCAAAATTCTTTCAAAACAAGGAATACAAAGATGCAAAGAAGGATTTTGAAGCAAGGCTATGGGAAGCAGTCAAATGCACTCAATCATATAGTGGGGGAACAAGTGCCACAACAAGCTCAAAGGTTAGGTTTTTCCCTTACTATAAAATGAAAAATTCAGGGAGTGTAGCAAGAGTTTGGTGGAATTTGGTTGGAATGGGGAAAAATGAAAAAATAAGTGTATGCAATAATGTCCCTAGTACAAAGAAAGATTCGATACAAAAACAATTTAATGAACTGGAAAATTCGAAACAGTTTGATGAAGGTTCAATTCAGACCAACAGTTCAACCACTGGAGCAATGCTAGGTGGTCCACAAAATTCTTCTCAACTTCATGCTTCTACTTCCCAACTTAACAACCTATGCAATGTAAAAGGGAGAGGAAATATTGATGCATCTATTGGATGATTTTTTTTTAAATGGAATAGCTTTTAACATTTGTAGCTCTCCTTATTGGAAGGACATGGTCAAATATCTGGTTAACACTACCCCTAAAGCTTACAAACCTCCCATATTTGGAAAGATGAGGACAATAGTGTTTTCTAAAGAGAGGGATTGGATTGAAGATAGACTTCATAGCATTAAAGATGGTTGGAAGGACTTTAGGATCTCCATTGTTTCATATGATTGGACAAAAGTCAATCATTGTCCTCTTATAAATATTTTGGTTTATAGTGCCAAAGGTGTTATGTTTTCAAAATGTCATGACACTGCAGGGAAAACAAAAGATGGTCCATATTTGATGGATCTCTTCAAAGAAGCAATAGATGAAGCGGGAAGATAAAATGTAGTTCAGATTGTTACAGACAGTGCCTCAAACAATGTGCTTGCTGGGGGTTTAATTGAGGATGAATATCCAACAATTTTTTGGACTCCATGTTCTCTGCATTGCATCAACCTCCTACTTAAATATATCAACAACATTGCTTGGGTTGAAAAAACTATAATTGAAGAAAATATGTTACATATTTTTATTATTAATCATGCATAATCGATAGCAATTTACATAAAACATGCCAACCTCCAACTTCTTCGATGTGTTGAGACTATATTTGCATCTGCATTCATTATGTTACAATGTCTCATTAAAGTGCATCAATATTTGAGGGAGATGGTTGTTTCAATGGATTGGCAGAGGTTGAAGGGTTCTCATGTTCGGGATGGTCTACAAGTTGAGGACATTATTATTGGCTCTTATTTTGAGGATTTTTGGAGGAGGGTGGAGGATATTGTTAAGCTCATCACACCTATTGTTTCCACCCTTCGTATATTTGATTGTGATTGTCCATGATTAGGGGGCATGTTTGAGAGTATCGATCAAATGAGAGAGAAGCTTCGTGACATAATGAAAGATGAAAATTCTAGGAGCGAGGGACACCCGAAATGAGGTGTGGGATCTTAGTCTTACAAGGTGGAAAATGCTTCATAGTCCTCTTCATTCAATTTCATTCCTACTCAGCCCCAAATGGTTTCACAAGAAACCGTCTTCAAATGAGGTGATGAAAAATTGGAACACCTTTATAAGTAGATGTTATGATCATGATGATTGCATTGCTTTATGGCTTGAGTTGGGAAAGTTCTTGAGATCTCAGGGACACTTTGCAAATGAAGATTATACATATAATAGAGAGAAACTTGGACCCATATACTTTTGTATACAATATGGTACAGGAACTCCCTTGCTTAGTGAGTTAGCTATCTATCAATTTACTTTCATAGGTATGTTCAACAATCAATAGATTTAGTATGTTCTAATGTTTAAACACTTTATTTTTATTTTCATTTCATATTTTTTTTCAATTTTTCAAGTTTACATTCTTAAAATTTAATTACATAATATTAATTTTACTTCCTAAGTGACTAGTTCATCTACATGTGAAAGAAAATGGAGTGAATATGATTCTATCCATTCCGCAAAGAGGAAGCTCTTAGGCACACAAAAGGCACAAGATTTGGTGTTTGTAAACTCAAATCTAGTCTGCTATCTCGACAACAACTTGAGTACCAAATAGGGCCTAGTAGGATGTGGGATTATAGTGGTTCACACGATGATGGAGATGATGATATTCCACTTGAGGTATTGCGAGACAATGTTGAAGACATGCTAGATAACACCATACATCATGTTGACCAAAGTAGTGACTATGTAATTGACCAAGCTCATCCACCATTCTAGTAAGCCAGCGAAAGCATCTACTATGCTTGCTAGAAGAAAATTTTGAAAATTGCTCATAATCGAGAGAATATTACATGTGAATATTGCAGAATTACATGTAAACTTGAGTAAACTAATACTTACTGAATTTTGAATTAACTGTGAATTTCAGTACTCTAGGTGCCCTCTCAACAAAATTATTGTGTTTATGAGTTCATAGAATTTTTTTAGCTAGAAGGAGTTGTATACAAGGACACAAAAACACACTCACCATAGTCATCCACTTTTGATAATGTTTACAATGATGGAAGGTTAATGGAAGCTATTAGTGAATAGCCGATATTTTAGCTTTGGCCATGCATTTAACTTGAACATATTCTTATAATTATGTAAGACATTGGAAATAAAGTGTATTTGGCATTGGGAAATTATGGAGTAAGAACAAATTTTAAGTTGAAATTTACCTATGGTTAGAGTTCTATCATGTTTTGAGTTTCATGTATGGAACCTTTGTTTAAATAATTATTTGAATCATTTTAAAAATAGATCAATGTGACTCTCTTTTTTTGACGAAAAAAAATTGCTACATAATAAACTATTAGCCTAGTCATTGTTTATTAGCCCAGTCATTGTTGTTGATGTGGGACTCTGTTATGCTTCAATTCAATATATTGGAACTTCGTTATGCTTCAACTTAATATTTTAGAGAGGATAAATGAGGTTTTGCTTGTTAAACCTAATTTTGTATTCAACTAATTTTATCATTCTTTGAATTGTTATTTGATTGATTGAATGTAAGAAAGCATTATTAGTTTACTTGCGTCTTGTAGAAAGAATAGTACTACATTATACAAGAGTGCTGCTATTGGATCTCGTACAAAAAAATATTTTTAATCATAACTGAATATATGTGGGAACCTTCATTTTTGTTATTTTTCTCTTCGTTTTTCATTTAGTTTCTGGTCCCGTATATCGTTTGGTTTCCCGTCCGGTTTCTCCTTTCTGGTAACATAGGGAGTAGCCGCTCTCTTGGAGAGACCGATTTTCCTTCATATTTTATGTCTTTTACGATTGTGTGAACCTCATTCAAAAGGAGTAGTAGCTTTTCTATTATGTCGAGGGAAAATATTTCACACGGGCGAAGAAGATTAGAGGGCGTAGACCCTTGAGGTTATTTTCTGTATTTCATTTTTGTTTTATATCGCATCATTTTGGTGAGGACACCTCAATACCTCCTTATTAGCTGAGCCCTGGTTGCAAGGTTAGTAGACCATCATTTGTTGCTTATATTAATCTAAGGATCAAGATAACATATAATCAGTTATGCATATACCTGGGGTGTCTAAGAGAGGCGTAGCCTCAGTTTTGAAATCCTTTTGTATTTTGTTTTAACATTCCTTACATTTAGCAGGTGTAAAGATGGCCAATGACTGTCCAAACTTTGGATTGGCATTCTCCCTTGTTTCTTCTTCAAATTCTTGCAATTGATGTGGAATAATACAATAACGGAAAAGTCATTACCCCATACTTTTTAATATATATAATTATTTCACTTGAATGTTTTGATTTGCGTCTGCACGGTGTTTGAAGGGCGTAGCCCGACGCTGCTGCCCGAGCACCATAATTTGCAACTAAAGCGTGTACATCAAACTTAGGACTAAAACTAAATTTAGAACTAAAACGAACAGGGTCAAGCTTTTGTTTAAAATTTGAAGAGTTGGTCCTTGGAAAGGAGGTCGCAGACTTCCTTTATATTTGCGGTGGATGCTGCTTAAAGAAAAAAGGTACCTTTTAAGTACGCTCTGATAGCTTAGTTAATATCCTATGCATACCAAACCAATTCATAAATGTTAGATTTAAATAACTATTTATGCAAAGAAAAAGAAGGGTATAATGCTTAATTATAATGTTTGCTGCCACTAAGAGCACCACCTTAGAAACTTTGACATTTTTCATATATATTCTATTTTTTAACAGTTTTTTCCTTATATATATTTGGTATAATTCTTATTTATAATGTTTGCTGTATTTAAGAGAAACACCTTAGAGACTTTGACATTTTTCATATATATATATTTTTAACATTTTTTATGATCTTGTATATTGTAATCATGATTGCTACCAGGACAGAGTGGGCTTTTTTCTCAATTTTGATTATATTATGGAATTAAGACAAATAAGTATTTATCCTTGCAGAGGAAAAAAGTACTCTTATCAATTTAGATAAAGACAAAGAGACAAATGATGTGTATTAATAATGAATATCAGCTTAGCCTCAACATTATGAACTTTAATGGTTAAAGAGTCAAAAATGATAATTACTATATTCTCTTAAAAAGGTGGTGGTGAGAGCATATTGTACATTTAAAGTAAGAAGATCTTATTATTGTAAAGGGTGATACTAGGTTATGATTAAAGGAGAGTCCCTGCAATAAGGTAAAAGAAAAAAATTGATAGCAATCTCTATTAAAGAGATTTTGAGGAAAAAAAAGATGAATTGTAGAAGTTGTGTTGTAGATTTGTAACATTTCTTGTTGGATAAAATAATAAAAGACTAACAATATTTTGTGGAAGTAGGCTCTAGTTGGAGTGAACCAAGTATATTGGTGTCTTTCTCTCTTGCTTTAGTATTTTATGTATTTATTCTCTTAATTCTCCACAATTCTGTGATCTTTAAAGAGTGCCCACTTTCTTATTTGTATGTAATGAATGTACTATGGATCATAGTTTTGCACACATGAAGCTTACATTTCTATAAGTTATAAAAAAAACAAAAGTAATAGTATTGTGATAACATGAATGAATAATATATATATATATATATATATATATATAAGATCTTGTAAGAATCTCTTATACATTTACTTTCCTCTCTTGAATTTAAGAATTGATTAGGAATGCACTTGAGTTGTAAGGCCATGTAATTCTTTGAGACTAATGGTTTTGGTAGCTGAGATGAAATTGTTTAAAAAAAAAGAAATACTACTTTTTTCTAAATGATAAACAGGTAATTGAGTTTGATAAAAAAAAAAACCTGTTTTCATACAAAATGTAGAGGTATTCATAATAATCCCAATTTGACTTCTATTCAAAACTTTTTATGCAAAAATAACACTAAACATAAAAATATCAAATAACACAAAATGCATTAGTGGAGACAGCTTCGCTACATGGAGACCGTGCTTTCTTTCTGCATGGTCACAATACATATATCATAACACTATAAGATGGGGTTCGGTTCCACTAAAAAGTCGTTCCTGGTCTTTCTTTTTCTAACATGGCTCCTAATATTTATTAAGTACAAAAATGGGGCTTCGCCCTCTTATAAAGAGCATGCCTCCTCTAATCCAACGTAAAGATAATTGGGAACCTTATTCACTATAAGATGGCCAATGAGTGTCCCAACTTTGGATTGGCATTCTCCCTTGTTTCTTCTTCGAATTCTTGCAATTGATGTGGAATAATACAATAACGGAAAAGTCATTACCACATACTTTTAATATATATAATTATTTCGGTTGAATGTTTTGCTTTGCATCTGTACGGTGTTTGAAGGGCGTAGCCCGAGCACCATAATTTGCAACTAAAGCGTGTACATCGAATTTAGGACTAAAACCAGATATAGAAAGATAATCTTTCTTCTCCTCTATAAGGCAAAGTTTCTGTATCGAAAAGAGAAGACCGACTTAAAGACTAAAGAGTATCTTATCCTATTCTTAATACAAGCTAACCCTTAGGATTTCCCTTATATTATTATTTCTACCTTTTACTTATTATTCTTATTATTATTCCTAAAGCCTCTCTTCTTATTCTAATTATTAAAAGTATAAATTATACTACTCTTCTAAGCATATTCCTATTTTCTATCTTATAAATAATGCTCTTTCCTGATTCTAAAGCCTCTCTTCTTATTCTAATTATTAAGATTATAAATTATACTACCCATCTAAACATACTCCTATTTTCTATCTTATAAATAATGCTCTTCCCGGGTGCGGCTGAAGATGATAATGTCATCCAGATAGATGACCACAAAATAACCCAGGTGGGGTCTTAAGATGTCATTGATTAACGACATAAATGTGGTAAGGGCATTAGTAATACCAAAGGGCAACACCATCTATCTGTAGAGCGAGTCATCCAAATCATAGTTACAATTCACTTCCCCGGCCATCTAAACAACAGGTGGATTTGGATTTGGATTTGGATCCGTGCATCCGTACTTGGTAATATAAGTCCAACCAACTAACCATAGAATTTATTCTTTCTTCGGTAACTTAAAACTTTGATAATGCACTTTTACTGCTTTCGGCTTTCTTTCCTCATTACACAATTTTGCTAACCGTTGTGATTGATTACGCAGCCTACCAACCCAACCATTTGAACTCTACCCAGTTCTGATAGTTGTGAGCTTTACATTTAAAGGCTTCCACTCAACTCTAGGAAAGAGGAAGTAGTTTTAGCCTGATCCATAGCAATTGGTTTACTAAGCACTATAAGTACGGGGAGTGGAGCATCATAAAGAAGATTTCTTTAATAAATTGTACCCACCCATGGCAAAGCTAGCTGTGCAGCACCCCTGACTATACTTCATTTTTCTGCTCCACTCATACGATGCCCCTTACCTCGTATAAGCGAGTACATGGAAATGTTTGTAATCAAGGTGTGCAAGAATTACTAATCTATAACGGGCCGAGTATGACGTTAAAGATCCGCCTCACTAATTACTTTTCTTTTACACTTTTCATAGCCGCCTTGTTTAATTACAACCACCAAAACGTATACAA
The DNA here is from genome assembly GCA_001517045.1 of Pseudotsuga menziesii. Lineage (NCBI taxonomy): Eukaryota > Viridiplantae > Streptophyta > Pinopsida > Pinales > Pinaceae > Pseudotsuga > Pseudotsuga menziesii. The sequence goes on along the minus strand of LPNX010321517.1, from coordinate 6,272 downwards.
GCAGTAAACATATAACTCGGAAAGAGGGTGATATCTCTATTGAGGAAAGCGACATCACGAGGACTAGGTATTTAAACCACCAGTAGCTCTACTAACCAAGCGTTGTTCCAGGAGTATTAGAGAGAGGGATGCCTTAAAGGGTCAGAAGTGGTCTTACAATGTCCAGAAATTCACTCATACAAATTAGTAATGAATGCTCCAAACCAAATTTAGGACAAAAACGAACAGGGTGAAGTTTTTGTTTAAAATTTGAAGAGTGGGTCCTTGGCAAGGAGGTCGCAGACTTCGTTTATGTTTGCAGTAGATACTGCTTAAAGAAAAAAGAGTACCTTCTTAAGTACGCTCTAATAGCTTAGTTAATATCCTATGCATACCAAACCTATTCATAAATGTTAGATTTAAAATAACTATTTATGCAAAAAAAGATGGGTATAATTCTTAATTATAATGTTTGCTGCCATTAACAGCACCTTACAGACTTTGACATTTTTCATATTTTTATTTTTTCTTTTTAATATTTTTTTCATTATATAATAAGGTATAATTCTTAATTATAATGTTTGTGAGATTTTGATATTTTTCACATATATATTTGTTTTCTTTAACATTTTTTTCATTATATACATAGGAGTAAGTTACGGACGGGACGATTTTGGTAGGCTACTGATTTTGCTGAGCCACAATCTTCGCGCCGTCGATTCCTTCCCTCTAAGTTCTCCGTCCCCCGCTCTACCACCACCGCCGTTACCCGGTTTTCCAACCCTCCGTTCAGGCCTGGAATTTGACGGTCTGTAGGACGTTTTTTGTCTTTTGGAACGTATTTGACAGCCAATCAGAAAATTAAAACGTCAACAATGACGGGCATAAAAATATTGAAACCGTCTATTTGACGTCTACAGAATTAAACCTCCCGTCATAAATTTTAATAGTGATTTGATGGAATACTTGTTTGAGAGTATAGCCTATGCTAATTACTAGGCATGGCATCGGCCCGGGCATGAATTGCTGTGCAGCTGCTTCGTACACTGCGAAGTTTCAATGTCCTTGTGGGTGGAGTTAATGCTCTCTCAGATTTCTTTTTCATTTCTTTGAATAATCCGGCCTCCATTCCCGTGACTCAATTACCTACTCTGGTGTTCTCTGGATGAAGCGGCCGTTCTAATGCATCGAGATAATGTATCAGGGGTAATCTAATCGAGATAATGCATCAGGGTAATCCAGGGATTGTTAAGAGGCTGGAAGAGGCCAGGAGGATGATCTTGTATTCCATTATAGTTTTACCTTTCCCGGAAATATTCTATTCTTCCTGCTAAAAGGGACATCAATACTCTTCTGCGCATCCATTGAATCGATTCCCGTTGTTCTACTTCTAACTGCAGTCCAGGTAAATTGGAACATTTGTTTTTCGGATGATGCCTAGTTTTGAATGTTTCTTCTTCGATCTATGAGCTAAACTCTGTTTATTTCCAGCAAATTTGAGTCGGAAGGAGTCTTTCTGTGACCGTTAAGCAAGTTATGTATAATATTTGATTATTTAGGCATATTACCGTTTCTGTGAGTAATAGGAACATTGGAAGTTCTGTCTACAATATTTGAGTTAAACTATGAGTCTAGAAGCTTTGTAAAAGAGAACCATTTTACCATTTGTATCTTCGACCGAGCTGGAAATTATGTTTTCTTCATCTTTCCGGTCGAGTTGGATATTATGTTTTCTTCATCTTTCCTCGGGAATCATTTTCCAACGGTGCAATTATTTTCTGTGTACAACCTCTGTATCCCCCTGCCATCATATTGTTCAACAACGCCAAGGAAAAACTGGAAATGAACTAAAAAATTAATGAAAGCTGATTTTTCTCCACATCTGGAAAATCTGTTGGAAAATCCTATTCTTCAGGCAATTAATATAAATATATCAAGTCCTTTTTTCCACCAGATTATTCCAACTTGGATTCTTCTCTACTGAAAACCTCTTTCCTTCTCTTCTGGTTCAATCTACTTTTTCCATTTGGAAGATATATTCGTAACACTCTCAAGTTCCGTCTCTTAGCGGCGATTTTGGCTCTTTACTTTGAATGCGGAAATGGCTCCTTGTGTCTCTCGGCCACAGTCCCCAGTGCTGAGTCTCAGCAAGAATGTCTGGCCTGTGTTGTCTCTGCCTGCGTGCCGTTTAACTTTTCTAACAACTCTTTGAGGCACCAATTTTGTCTTGCAGTTCTATCTCACGTGCCTGTCACAGTCCCCGACCCTTCATTCTTTATACGCTTTCAAATTCTCCCAATTCAAGTCATATTGCAGTGCTGCAGCCTCATCTCTTATCCGCCATGGCTGACTCGACTCCAACCTTCAGACCCCCATCTGACTTTTAACTTCGGATATGGTATGACCATGATTAGATCACATGATCAAATGATCTATATGCCACTTACTGTTTATTAGGGTTTCCTTTCTTGCCCCCTTTTCTTAGAACCAGAGTTTGGAGCTTCCGCGATCTTTGGGCTCTGGATGTTGCTGCAGCAGCATAGAAGCAGCATTATTATTATATAGTAAAGCTGCAGTTGAGTTCAGAACTTTATGATCCCTAGGATATTAAGGCAAAAATGATTGCCCCAGATTGGGAATTTAATGGTGTGGTTCGATCTCCCTCAGGATATGGTAGTTCTAGAAGCTTGTTAGAAACCAATGATGTCATATTTTGAGAGTAGGATCGCTAGGATAAAATTTGCTTGTTGTGTTGTTGCATATTTTGAGAGTAGTAAATTTTTATGCAAATTTTTTAATTACACTCAAGTATAACATAAAAAAATATTTGATAGGCATAAAAAAAAATATTTGACAGGCACCAAATTGCCTGGGACGTAAAATGACAGGCACCAAAAACTCGAAAACGTCACCAAAGTTTCAGATGACAGGCACTGGAAATTTGAAATTCCAGGCCTGCCTCCGTTTCCTCGAGATCGCCTTTACATCCTCCTGCGCCGTCTCCCTCCGTCCGTTGCAGTCACAGTCCCTGTCCACCGGCAATGAATTTCCGGAATTATACGGCTGTTCATGTCATCTATCAATATGCAATTCCATCTACTTCACATGACATGTTAATTATATGTTACATGAATGAACCCATGGCATATGGATGACTGGAATACTGCAACTACAGTATACAGTGTGCATTAAATTTCAAAATTTGAATTTTGAATTCAATAAAAGCGCCAATGTTAATTTGAATGATTTCGAATTTGTAAACCCGCTCAACCCATATTTGGAATAACTGCATATGTGCTTGCTCATTCAACAAATGTGATGGTGCCTAAAGCAGCTGAGCCAACCAACGGACTCGGGTTTGTTGTTGTTACTACACCAGGGCATCTGATCCAACCAACATATGCCTTTCACTGCTCTTCAACAGCCAGGAACCTGCACCAGGGGTGAGGTATTTCCGTTTTCTGCTCTTTCAGTCGGATTAGAGTTGTTTTATGTAGTAATTTATTATATTGGTTGTTCCTCGCCTCTATTTAAAAAAACATCCACCCGCATTAATGAAGGTCTGTATCAGCTACTTAGATTGGGTTATGGTCGTTTGCCTCATTCCAACATCAAGATTTGTTTTCTATATTGTGCTATATTCCCTGAAGATTGACGAATTAATGTGGACCGAATGGTGGATAGCTGAAGGAGTGGTCAATAGCAAAGCTAGCAGCTACATCGATTTAATGGACCTGGGACGTAGCTATGTCAAGTTATTAGTAGAACACTGCTTGTTTCAAACTGTTTATGATGATTCTGGGTGATGGTAGATAAAGTGTTTGTTTCAAAACGAGTTAAATATAAATCCATGCCTCAACAAAAGATTTGGCTGACTCATAAAGGAGTTAGCTCAAACTCTGCATCTGAAACAAAGAGAGGAAAGGAGCCACAGAGGCCAGCATTGCACATCAAATTCTGCATGGATTCTACAGTGGACTTTGTGTTACATTTCATTACCTTCACTCCAAAAGTGACGGGGTTTTGAGTGATGAGATTGAGATCGCTGTTTAGATGAGGTTGACTTTGTTTAAATTTGTATAATAATTTTGCAAATTGGATAATACAAATTTTGTGTAATGGGTTTTGAACGATGATATTGAGCTTGCTGTTTAGATGAGATTGACATTGCTGTTTAAATATGTATAATTTGTCAAAGTATATAGTATAAATTTTGAGGATTTATCTTTTAAATTTGGATTACAACTATCGAAAAAATATGTTCAGTTATTTTCATACAATCGTCCATTCATGTATTATGCAAATCATGTGATTAAATATATTTACTGAATGTTACTGATCCCACACCCCACGTATTCACTCAATACAAAACTCTAACGAAATCTGTCCATGGAATATTAAACATAGTTTAGTGTATTATATTTCATTAAAAGTTATAAACCATTACTATTTTGGATTCTTATAATTTCTATTTTTAACTTTTAACTTAAATATTTTTTACCATTTATATTTTTAATTTAACTTTTGATTAGGTCATAAATATTAATATTATTTTATGCAGTTACTTGTTGATTTTGGTTTGATGCAAATTTTAACATTTTTAATATAATTAGGTTAGTCATAAATATTAATAATGTTAAAATTATAAATAACAATTTTTATTCTATTAAAATGGTTTTGAATTTGATTTTTTTTGTCAATTAACAAATATATGTATATAAGAGTTGATGTTAATAAGAATTATATTAATTAATTTTTATAAATAAAATAATTCATACTTTTATTTTTATTGGGATGTAATATATAATATATAATTTTAAATATCTTAAAAATATATTGTTGTTTTTTATGTATATACTAAAATTTGAGTTATAAATAAGGTTGAGAGATAGTTAAAAATAACCAAGTAGAGACTTATGTCATCTTTTAAAGACTAAGATATTTAAGTTCAAAGAGTGTTCACGTTCTTATAGCCATTGGAAGTGGGTTTGTGTTCCAAGCATGCATGAATATTACATGAATGGCAACATGATTTCTATATTTATGTGACAACCAAAGTTCATAACAATGAGCATCAATGTGATTCACAAAGTTCAACGATAATGGATTCACTCTTGTAATAAAAAAGGTGAATTTAGGTATTGGAAGAAGAATGTGCAATCTTATGGAACATGAATGGCAATCTTTGTAAGGGGTCTCACTTGTCTACCTCCAATATCTAAATGTCAATGGGATTTGTTCCTAGTGATCCTAAAGAGGAGGAAATTGTACATCAAATGCTTTAGGACATGGATCTAGAAATTAAGGATCACAACCTACTAATGTAGGCCAACTTGATGAAGTGGCCTCTTCCTTTAAGTTTATACTATTAAGAACTTTTTGAAATCATCTACAAAGGGTGCTAAAACTCCATTTGTTCTTTTTTTAGTTAATGGACATGCTAAATTTTAAATACAAAAACAATATCTATTATTGTTACAATGTTAATCGGTTCAACTATATTATTTTAAAATACAAAATCATATCCACCCCCTTAAAGATATAATAAACAACTAAAAATATAATGTGAAGCTTTTTTATCATCAATTTACATTCATAACATAATGAAAAAATGCTCTTAATTAAACAAGATACATAAAGTGAAGTGTCAATGTAAGTTAAAGTCTGAAAATCCCTAAACTCTGATAGGAGACCATTGCTCCTAGAAAAGAGAAGTGGGTATGCATCCATGAACTGGAATATAAATAATGATGTAAGTCAAAGATCCTAGATCCATCTCTAATAACATCCAAGGCCAAATGGAGAAAACTCGATATAGAATGCCAACAGGAAGAACTAAGGAAGTACCTGGGCAACGATGGAGTTCCAATGAGGGAAGGGTTCCTGTGAGGGAAGAGTTCATTCTCATAAAGTTTATGCATTGTCGAATGTATTGAGCTAGGGGCATGTGCAAGAAGATGAGGGACCTTTTTGGCGCGTTAGATGCAATAGAAACCTGAAAAATCAAGCATCCCTCAACTTACTTGGATTTTTTGAGATACTTATGCAAAATATCTTGCATTGAGTAAAAAACATGAAATGTAGGAAATTGAATCACCTTTCCGAATATATAACTTCTATGTATCGAAAATTTGCATAGTTATGTCAAATTTCATTTTTCCTAACAGGCACTTTTTATTTTTCAGGGAAATGATAAGGTATATGTTTTTGTGGGTGCAGCCTTTGAGGACCTAAATGATCGAATCAAGCTACAAAAATTGACATCCATGTAGAGAACCCATAGCACTAGTGCG
>LPNX010321516.1:522407-540653 GCA_001517045.1 Pseudotsuga menziesii | reverse complement strand
TTGTATGTCTTGGGAATAAATTGAATAAATTACACTCATTAAGTTACAAGAAAACTATTAAGAGAAAAAAGTGACTAATTACACAATGAGGAGGTTGCAAATCTCTTGAAAAAAGGAGAAATCATCGAGGTAGAGGCATCCTTGTCAAGCTCAATGGCATGTTATGATAAATCTAGCATAAAGAGGAGAGCATGGAAAAGTTCATGAACTATTCAATATGGACCCTCTCCCATGATTGCTTCCAAGGTTTTTATAAAAATTGAACCTCATCTATTCTATCCTTGTGGGAGTGAAAAATGTGCTAACAGTTGTAGAAAACCCGTGAAAATTGGTAGTAATCTCAAGAATCCAGATCTCTAATTTTTTTAACTAGTAACAGGTGCATGCATGTGTATTTGAGCATGTGTGTATAAAAGTGCACACACATTAATGCATACGCACAATGAGGCACGTGCGCTCTCCCACCTAACATTTACAACATTTACTAATTAACATTTATCCCATTTAATAACTAGTGTTCTTCAACAACATCTTGGTATTCACACATGTATGAGTATTTTTACATTATAGTCTTCACCACTACTTTCTTCTTAATCCCATGGGTGCCATTATGAGGTCTTAGGATCCTTATCTATGGCTAGTGGAGGATAAGGGAGGCATCCAACACTGACCATTATCAACATCATAATCATCATCATATTCATCATCATTGTAATCATCATCATAATCATCATTATCATCATAGTCATCCTCAGCATCATCATCATAATCGTTATCCTCATCATCATCATTTTCATCATCCTCGAATCAAACTTGGAATGGTTTCTTGTTATATGTAAATAATGGAATAGATAAAGATCTGTTAATAAGCCGTAAATCATGTACTGATAAAAATGCAAAGAGTGCTTGTGTGAGCTAACACATCAAAATCCTAGACGTAAGTTCCATGAGTAATTAAAATTGGTAGCTACTATCAAGAAACAAGAAAGCATTGGGCTTTATGGACTCTACAAAAACCTTCATCTTTCAAATTTTATAGATGTGATGTCGAAGGGGCCAGGCTATATGGAGTATCAAATGGATTACTATAAATATTGATTACTAAATCTTGAAAACAGGCAAAATCTCATTACTAAATCTTTAAAACCATCAAAATCTTTAATACACATATAAAAACTCATTACACTAATGGCGACACACTTGTTTGAATATCTCTGGTACCATATGATTTGTTCTATTCTATGGACCATACATTTGCAGACATCGATGAATAGTCGTCACATAAAAATAAACTCATGAGTCACGGCCACCACAGTATTGGAATTTTAATCACCCCCATTTCATTGAAAACACCCTTTCGGTATCATTTATATAATAAATTCACTATCTGCAAGAACAAAAGCTCAACTAATCAACATCGTACCCCCTAGTACATCATACAATACTAAACAGAGCACAAGATGAACCGAGACGACTTATCCCACAAGGATCTCGAGGGATAACTAATTTGAGATGAAGTATATTTTCCATCATATCAAAACAAGTGCCAAAAATCCATTCTAAAAGGAGGTTGAGCTACTGCACTAAGCTCAGGCTCAACTTTCTACACTAAGCTAAGGCTCAACTTTCATTCTCATCATCATCATCATAGTCATATTCCTCCTCCTCATCATCATAGTCATCATCCTCATCATCATCATAGTCATCATCCTCATAATCATCATTTTCATCATCCTCATCCTCATCGTCATCATCATCATCATCACCGGCATCATCATCATCATCATCATCATCATTTCCATCATCCTCCTCCTCCTCATCATCATCATTGTTCATCATCATCATTCCATTTCAAATGGTTGAAAATAAAATCAAAGCAAAGTTTCAACTAAACTTATCATCATCATCATCATCATTGGTCCTCATCATTGATTTCATCATCATCATCATCATCATCACCATCATGATCACCATCATTTTTCATCATCATCATCATCATCGTCATCATCATCATCATCATCATCATCATCCTCATCCTCGTCATCATCATCATAGTCATCATCCTCATCATTATCATGTTCATGATCCTCATCACCATCATTGTTCTCATCATCGTCATCGTCATCATCATCATCATTGTCATCGTCCTTATCATCATCACCACCATCGTCATCATCTTCATCATCATTATAATACTCATCATCATCATCACCATCATTGTTCATCATCATAGTCATCATCATCCTCATCATGATCATCATCATTATCGTCATCAACATCATCATCCTCATCATCGTAATCATCATAATCATCGTCATCATAGTAATAGTAATCATGATCGTCATCCTCATCCTCATCATCACCATCATTGTTCATCATCATTGTTATCACCATCATCATCATCATCATCATCATCATCATCCTCATCCTCATCATCATAGTTATCATCCTCATCCTCATCATTGTCATCATCCTCCTCCCCATCATCATCATTGTTCATCATCATCATTCCATTGCAAATGCTTGAAAATAAAATCAAAGCGAAGTTTCAACTAAACCTATCAACATCATCAATAGTAGTAGCAGCACATTGGTCCTCATCATCGTCATCGTCATCATCATCATTATTATCACCATCATTTTTCATCATCATTATCATCATCATCCTCATCCTCGTCATCATCATCATATTCCTCATCATCATTATTGTCATCATCGTCATCATCATCACCACCGTCATTGTTCATCATCATCGGCATCATCAGCATCATCATCATTGTCATCATCCTTATCATCATCATCACCACCATCATCATCATCATCATCATCATCACCATTATTATTCATCATCATAGTCATCATCATCCTCATCATCATGATCATTGTCATCATCAACATCATCATCCTCATCATCGTGAAAATCATAATCATCGTCATCATAGTCATGATCATCATGGTCAGCATTGTCATCATCATCATCATCATCATCATCATCAACATCATCATTATTCCTCATCATCGTCGTCATCATCATCCTTATCATCATCATCACCATCCTTATCATCATCATCACCATCATCACCATCAACATCATCATCATCACCATTATTGTTCATCATCATCATTGTCATCATCAACATCATCATCGTCATCATCGTGAAAATCATAATCATCGTCATCATAGTCATAATCATAATGGTCATCATCGTCATCATCATCATCATCATCAACAACAACATCATCATTATTCCTCATCATCGTTGTTATCATCGTCATCACCATCATCGTCATCATCGTTGTCATCATCATCGTCATCGTCATCCTCATCCTCATCATCATAGACATCATCATCATTTTCTTCATCCTCATCCTCATCATCACCATCATTGTTCATAATCATCGTCATTGTCATCATCATCATCATCATAGTCATCATCCTCATCATCATCATTGTCATCATTCTCCTCATCATCATCATCATTGTTCATCATCATCGTCATGGTCATCATCATCATTCCATAGAAAATGGTTGAATATAAAATCAAAGCAAAGTTTCAACTAAACCGATCATCATCAACATCATCATCATCATTTTTGTTCCTCATCATCATCATCGTCCTCCTCATCATCATCAGCATTAGCATCACCATCGTTGTCATCATCGTCGTCATCCTCATCATCATCATAGTAATCATCCTCATCATCATCATTGTCATCATCATCACCATCATTTTTCATGGTCATCGTCATTATCGTCATTGTCATCGTCATCATCATCATCATCAACCTCCTCCTCCTCCTCCTCATTGTCATCATCATCATCATCATCATGATACTCATCATCCTCCTCATCATCATTTTCATCATCATCATCATCATCATCATCATTATCATCACCATCATAGTCATCATCATCCTCAACTTCGTAATCATCATCATCATCATTGTCATCGTAGTCATACTATTCATGATCATGATGATGATGATGATGATCATCGTCGTCGTCGTCATCATCATCGTCATCATCATCATCATAGTCATCGATCATCATCATCATCATCATCATCATCGTGGTCATCATCATCATCATCATCATCATTGTTCATCTTCATCGGCATGGTCATCATCATCATCATCGTCATCGTCGACATCATCATCCTCATCATCGTAATCATCATCATCATCATCATCATCATCATCATAATCATCGTCATCATAGTCATAGTCATAGTGATGATCATCCTCATCATCATCCTCATCATCAGCATCATCATCATCATCACCATCATTGTTCATCCTCATCGTCATTTCCATCATCATCATCACCATCATCATAGTCATCATCCTCATCGTCATCATCCTCATTGTCATCATTGTCATCCTCCTCCTCCTCATCATCATTGTTCATCATCATCATTCTATTGCAAATGCTTGAAAATAAAATCAAAACAAAGTTTTAACTTAACAGATATGCGTACATGTCTTGAACATGTACGCACTTAGAAGTGCGAGCACACTTCTAGTGCATGCACGTTACGTTTAATAAAACTACGCGCGCACGTGATTTAAATTTAGAATTTTGGCGGGGACCTTTTTTCCAACCTATGTGATGGATGATTTGGCTACTTTGGTTTTAGGTACGGGTTTCCAAACCAAGTGGTTTGGACTGTCTTATGACATAAAACATGTTTTGTACCACTTCTCCTACTATTTCGTGCATGATTTTTCATATGCCACGCTTGTCCGCTACTAATGAAACTTCACACACTTGTGTAACTCTGTCTGTAGATTCTTAATATGTAATTTTTATTTAAAATCTATTATTTTTTTCTATTTTTCATTTAATTTTAAATGGACTAGCATCAATCTAACACAAAATGTAGGCTATTTTCTTCAGCTATAACTTTTGATTGGCTCGCCTATTTAGAAAACGGAAAAGAACCCACACAAGAAGACACAAACACCTACATCCTAAAAAAAATTATCGTTAATTGACTATGTTAAGACCAAGATCTTGTGGACCAACGCTCGACCTTGTCATTTTATGGCGTCGCTGACTTCCTTAATTAAAAATAAATAAATATGGAAAACTAACGTTGCACTAGACACACCTATTCTCTACAACTCTATATAATTTTTTTCACAATATTCCACCATTTGCATATGAAATGAGTGGACCAACGCAAACATATTCATTATTTTTTAGGAAAAAAATAACATACCATCCTTAGAAGAACCTCATTTTTTGGGATTTATACTTAGTTTCCGTGAATACAAGTTATATTTTCCAAAAGGTAATCCAATTGTCCATGTTTCATATTCTTACGCCATATTCAAAAAAGTTGTGTAGGTACCTTTAATATTGATTTTTGACATTCAGATTTTTGTTTTTCGAAAATTCCATTGCAACAAACGCGTCATAAGTGACCAGCATTAGCTTGCACCATCCCTCTAATTATCAGACAATTATTATTAGCCCTCTCTTAGCCAAGTTATACGGTATTATTTTGAAAAAAAAGCTCAACATATGGCTTCAAAGTGAAGGTAAATGGGCTAAAGGCCAAGTGGGTCTTAGAAGGAAACACTCAACAATGGACCACCTCATTATGCTCAGGATCATTGTGGAGGAATGTCGTAATGATAAATCCAATCTCTTTTGTTGCTTTGTGGACTTTAGAAAGGCTTTTGATATGGTACCTAGAAATAACCTATGGAACAGATTATAAGATATAAAGGTTCCTTTTGAGTTGAGAGTTGCCACAATAAGGTTATACGAGAATTCCATTACCAATTTTAAGAGCAACGAGGGGTGGTCGAAATATATTAATTGAAATATCGGAGTTAAACAAGGTTTCCCCCTCTCCCTTACCCTATTTGGAATTTACATCGATAATCTAGAAGGTTGTTTAAAGGAAGCAGGTTGTGCTAAGTCATTATCCTTCTTCTCTATACTGATGATATTTTTATTTTGGCAAGGTTTCCATCTAGTCTTGATAAGAAGCTAAGAATTCTTAAGGATTTTTGGTGTATGACTATTAATACTGACAAAACAAAAGCTATGATTATCAAATCCAAGAAGGACACTTACACCAATTTTGTGTATGACAATAGCAACTTGGAGGAAGTGTCATCTTACAAATGCCTAAGAATTGATATTCATCACATGCTCAACTAGAACTATAACATTGAGAAAATGATTAATGGAGGGTGGAAATCCTATTTTGGTCTCGAAAATAATTGTAAAGTGGCAAACCTTGTAATGTGGGACTAAAAGAATCTCCTCTTTGAACCTATAGTCACTCCTGTTATCTTGTATGGGTGTGAGGTTTGGGGTTGCAACATCTCTAGAGAATCCTGGAGAAATATTGAGCAAATCTAGGAGTGTTTTATAATGTTTAACCTCAAAACTAAAAGAAATACACCCTACCCTATTCTCCTTATAGAAGTGGGTATTTCCCCTATCGAGAGTCTCACTATGACTAGACTCATGTTATACAGGCACAAAATCAATAACATGGGAGACCATAGATTTCATAAGCTAGATTTAAATTCCATCCAAAAGAATCTAAGGCTTAAGCTAGGTTGGTATAAAGACACCAGGGCTTGGTTAAACCATTGGGAGATCGACGAAACTGTTGAATTGCAAAATATTAATAACATTAAAAATATTGTTACTTCTAAGGTTAAAGAGAAAATGTGGTGTGAGAAGGATTTAGAGCCTAAAAGAAAATTAATATATTATAAGGAGGTCATCAACCCTACTCTAGAAGAGCAAAAGTATCTCTCTGTTTTAAGTAGTTCAAAGAAAAAAACTAATATACACAAGATAAGAACGGAATCCCATGATCTCCATAGTGAAATAAGTCGGTGGGCAGTTCCTAAATCACCATGGGTGGAAAGGATCTGCCATCTCTGTGAGAGTATGGACACTAAGGATGAAAATCACTTCCTCTAAGAGTGCCCTATGTACACCCACATTAGATCTTAGTTTCATAATCTTTGTTGCAAGACCGACCTTCCTAGCCTTTTAACTTCTCAAAATTATAGTGAGCTCAGGACGCTTCTCTCCAAGCTCTTTGAGCATAGAAGTACAATTTTAAAACAAAGTAAATAATTCATTTCTTTAGGTATGATAGACCAAAGTTTGGTCTTAGGGGGCGTTCATCATCATATTATTAGAATTTTTTAAATGATATCATTTTTTGGGAACATTTTTCCCACCGCCACTATAAATTTTGTTAATTAATCATTAATTTATAAACGATTATAATATTATAAAAAATTTATAACATAAATAATTAAACAACGTATTCTCATAATATTAGTATCTCATGGAATTATTCCTAATTCCTAATATTATAATCTCATGGAATTATTCCTAATGTAATTATTAATTATTAATAATTAAATATATTTTAATTATAAATCATTAATAATTAATAATTAAATATAACAACATAATTTAAAGACATTAATGAGATTATTTCATTAACATTGTTTTATTAAGTGAGATTATTGTTTGATTATGTATTATATTATTAGAATTTTTTAAATGATATTATTTATTGAGAATACATGACCACCCCCAAAAACTTCATTAATAAAATTAATGTGTCTAAATACTACAATAGGCTTAAATTTAGGCACATACTTTTTATATTACTGTTTTTCCATATAGTATATGCTTAAATTTAAGTCTATGGGACTTATTTAAACACATTAATAATTTTATTATTTTTTTATTAATATACTTGTTGCTAATAATAATACACTATTTATTTTCTAATATGACTAATCAAACAAATATATAAGTCATATATCTTATTATTAACTTATATGGCTCCTTAATACACTAACTCTAATAAAAATATTTAATACAAAAAATTTATAATTCTTTTTTTAAATTTAAAATTTAAAAAATATAACACATATGGGTTGTTAATACACTAACTCTAATAAAAATATTTAATACAAAAATAAATACAAAAATTTTATAAGCTTTTTTAAATTTTAAATTATATATTATATCTACATCAAATACATAAATTAAATCACTAAAAAAATCCAAACCAAGTGGTTCATGGAGGGATCCACAAGTGGTTCATGGAGGGATCCACATATATAAAGCACATCATAAAAAAAAATTACATGGTAACACATTAACTTTAATAAAAATATTTAATCCAACAATTATATAATATTTTTAAATACAACAATTATTTATATATATATATATATTTTACTAAATATGGTTCCGTGAAAATATTCCCGGATCAATTAGCTAACAATTTTGAACTTTTGAAATTGATTTATGTAGCTATTTTAAAACTACTAGAGAATACTCTATCCATAGTTTTTTTAAAACTCAATCATTTTTTTAATAAAATCCTTAAAATATATAGAAGTTTGATAATTAATTATATATATATATAATGATGATAATGATTAACTTATATTGAGACCAAACTTTGGTTTGTGTTCAAAGAGCTTGGAGAGAAAGGTTTTAAGGGCACTATAATTTTGACAAGTTAAAAGGCTAGGAAGATGGGTAGTGCAAAAAAGATTATGAAAGTGAGATCTAATGTGGATATATTCACGACACTCTAAGAGGAAGTGTTTTTCATCCTCACATAGATGGCACATCCTTTCCACCCTTGATTATATTAGTTTTTTTCTTTGAACTAGTTAAAATAGACAGATACTTATGATCTTGTACAGTAGGGTTGATGACCTCCTTATAATATCTTAATTTTCTTTTAGCCTCTAAATCTTTCTGACAACACATTTTCCCTTTAAACTAAAAAGTAACAATATTTTAAATGTTATTAATATTGTTAATAACATTAAAAATAATGTTAATAATATATATATAACTTAAATTTCATAAAAATATTTAATACTTATTTTTATCAACTTTTAATCTGTAAAATTAGAACTCACAAAATTACCAAATAATAAAGCTAGTTGTGGACACGAAATATAAAGCTAAATCATGAACATGACTCTAGAACTATTACCATGTCAATTTTCTAAAACTAAATTGCAGTTGTCAAAGCAGTTATTAAATCACTTTGAACTTGTAGAATTTAATTGCAGTTTTCAAAGCCATTATAAAAAAAAATCTGATTAGACACTCCATTCATAATGAAAGAAAGAACTCAATAAACTTTGAGAAAAATCTCTTAAATATGAGCAGAATATCATTTATAAATAAACGAAAAGTGGAATGTTTCACCTTTGCAACACAGTTGAATTCCAAAACTTCTAAACATTATAAGGTCTATCTAAGAAAACCTGTGTACTCAAATCAATAAGTTGCGTTTTGCCCTAATTATTACACACTGAATCAAATCATTGGCATTGTATGCTGCGTACAATGCCAGGATTATTTGACTATCAGTCACCCACTGTTGTTAAGAGCATTGAAATGTGCTCGGCCCCCCTTCGGGACCGTAGGTAAAAGCAGGAGGACACGCAACTGAGCCTGCCTGCTTCAATATAGCGAAGGCCGCAGGCGAAGGACTAGGCGAGATTCCCATGTCATTATCACCTGATTCAAGTTACACAATATTATATATCCATTACAAAACAAAACCAAGTTACACATAATCTCAGGGAAATCGCTGAAAACAAAAGGGAATAGAAGAGTAAGTAAATTAGGACGCAATGTTTACCCAAGTAACGAGATTCCGAGGGGAGTAACAAATTCCATGTGAAGAGAGTACTAATGATGAGTATGACTACACTCATAAGGGAATATCCCAAACTTCTGCCCATTAAACCTCTGTGAGGAACAGATCAACTCAGAAAAACTTATGTCGAATAATTAATCAGAAACGTAAGGAAACGAAATTTGAGTTCAATGAACGCTTTTGGGTAGCGAGGAGGTGTACCGTGTATTTATCAAGGAAGGGAAGGGAAGTCTTTGGCTGTTATTTCTCTGTTTATTAAATTTGTAGAGTGTTTAGTGAAGTCTTCCCGCCAACGTGATTGAGGCGTAGAAAGTCGTTCAAATACAATGTAAAGAGCAATCAATTATGAGGACCAGCCTGTTACAACCCTTCGAATTTATTCATCAACGAATGCCTGTCAATTCTAATTGGAAAATATACACTCTACTCAGCCTCCCATGCCCGGACAGTAACCCGATTGTTGGTTCGGGTCATGGATGCGCCCGGCCAACGTTTGACTTTGTTGCTGGGCCTTCGGATGACCCGAACACACAATCGCAATTCTCGCGAGGATCGCAGAAAGTCTTCGAGATCTTGCTTCGAGGATCGCAATTCTCGCGAGGATGGCAGACAGTCTTCGATGAATGGTGTTCTGGTCAAAAGGGTTGCTGTTACTATTGTCAAGAATTTCACGCTGTCGCAAAATAATTACGTGAGATCGCAGGGTTGTCGTTACTCTAGTCAATAACATTAGGTTTACGTATATGGAGCAGCGTTTACAAATCAAGTCGACATTTTGCAATTTCTCACAAGGTTCTCTGAATTAGTTAGAAAAACAACATTCGCTCCAGAGAAGTAATATTATAGATTTATAACACTCTTTGACTGCTAAATCAATTATCAATCTAATATTAATTCTGCATTCTACGTTCATCTAAATTATAAAATTTCCAATATTCCATTGACGACGAATTCTCGGACTTTAATTTATATACTATTTTTTCCAATGGAATGGAGGCGACTTCTCGGTCTTGAACGTAGATTATTATTTACTCCAATATTCCATTAACGACGAATTCTCGATCTTTAACTTATATCACTATTTTTTCCAATATTATATTAACCACGAATTCTCGGTCTTTCACTTATATCACTATTTTTTTAAGATGATAACTATTTTTTTCAATATTCCATTAACGACGAATTCTCTGTCTTTAACTTATATCACTATTTTTTTGTAAAGATGAAATCAACTATCTATATAATTATTTATTCTACATCCTATATTCTTATAAAATATCTTATCTTTATTCCATTCATTTTGGACTTTCATTACGGCCAATTTTTCAATCCTAACTTTAACTTTGATCGTTATATCGCTCTGTGTTTTGAAAATTTGAATTTCAATATGACTGGCCTTTTGACTTTAATGTCTACCAAAATATGTATTCTATTTTCATTTTTTTAAAATTAAGTTTTATATTTAAAAATAAATAAATAAAAGGGTATATACAAATGAGATCCTTTTATCTTTCTTATAAAGACAAGCATATAAATAGAATCAAAATACTTAATTGAGTTTAAAGAAAAAGAATATTTTATCAATAATGTATTTTTATCCTAAGTTGGTGGTGAAATTTACCCATCACATAGACTAAATGAAGACATTGAGCTAATAGTATGGGTAAAAGCTATCTCACACCTAATCTTCCATAAAATAAACAAGGTTTTGATCCTTAAACAATGTCAAATCCTTACAAGTGTACGACTTATCTGATTGCATCAATCACCAAACAAAACAAACCATTAATGAACAATGTCTTTAAGCACCCCTAAACCCAAAAACCATTCCACTAAATATCACTATCCTACTCAACTTATAAGAGAAAATAGGGGTTAGCTTCATCACACATGAATCATGAACCATCCTACTCCAAATAGGACGACAAGCTAAATCCCAACTAGTTTTTCTACCCTCCCACTACCAATGAACTGAACCAACAATCATCTTCAAAGTAGCTTGAATGCTTTGAAACATGAGGGAGCCAAACACTTTAAAGCTATGAGGTGATGAGGTCATATTGCATATACTAAAATCTCAATAAATTCTTCATGAATGGTGAGCTTAAAGTGACTCGATATCAAAATAAAATCTAGCAAGGAGATGATTCCTCAATATACCACACAACCCACCTAGCCACTAGAATACGCTACTTAGTGAAAATATTAATGAAACCTGTAATCCTGCCCTCATCCTTGGGCATGGTACAAACATTCCATTGAAATAAGGGAAATCCTCTATCTCCACCATAGTTGGGCCACATCTAATCTCTAGGAAATCCTCTATTCCCACCAATGGAAGGAGGGGATGAACAACTACCCTATACTACACCCTCACCCAAGCGTGATTGTCAAATAACACAATCTTTAATTAGGTCATTCTGATCCCAACAAGCAATGTAGAAATTCCAAAGATTTAGGTAATGAAACTTCTACTAACACAGACCATGAATTTTCCATATAAATATTAAAAAAGGGGCCTCCTTGAGATACACCTCCACTTACACTTGAGGATTCACTCTGAGAGAGTCCCAGTGGCCATCTAAGAACATAATTAAATCCATGGGAAAATAATTCAAAAACAGATGCAGATTAGATGAAAGGGAAGGAAAATCTAACTAGGGAAGTTAATGGGCATAGTCATATTCATCGAGGTTGAAATCGACTAGCCATGATTGATATTAAGAAATATCACTAACAATACTCAAACCCCAAACTATAAAACCTTGTAGCTTGAAACATCATAATTAATAAAAAGGAAAACATAGATCGATCCCAACCTCTAACAAAAATCCCTTTAGCTTCCAAGTTTAGTGAAGACCAATGATTGAAATTTTCTTCTCCAAGCATCTTACAAAGGAAAAAGAGCATCAAACCCTTCTCTACAAATATGTATTCCCTTCAAGATATTATTTATTGTCTACCAAAAAGAAAAAATTAAAATCATCGAAGTCCAACAATTGATTCGGAGTCGTTGATTTTGACGAATGATGGGGAACCTTGACTCCCTCTGCTTGCAAATCCATGCTAGGTTCCTTATAATTGCACTAGAAAAAAAAATTCACTTTATTTGCACTCTCAATTGCCAAAATAGGGGCACGGGTTTATGGGACAATCCCCACTTAAAGGGATGGCTCTCCTATCTCAATAATTAGTTGTGTATCTTCCAAATCTTGACTAAGATTCACCACTAGCTCATCCACTTTAGTGTTTTTTTATATATTTGAGATGGAAAAGGTGAAAAATATTTTGAATATTTGGATGTTTTGTCAAGGTCCAAGATAATTTAGCAGTCAAAGAGTGAAACACTACTTCCACCAAACCATCAACAATGAAGTTGTTCAAGGAAATATACTTCAAGCAAGTTGAACTCTCACTAGATTTGTCATGCCTTTAGTCACCATTGTCCCTAACCTCCATAAAACTCTAGATATCAGTAATATATACAAAATAAAATAGACCATTTTCTCTCATATCCATATGCAAAAAAAACAAATTTTTTCTTTTGCATAAAACAAATCCCTGTTACTTATATTTTTAAAAGAACATGTAGCATCCAATCCATATGCGCATTTGCTACAAACAAAAATTACCATTACCTTCCTCTCCCCATAAGTTCTATATTTTTAATATTTGTTAAAATTTTCAAAAAGTACATACCTAAAAATAAAAACGATTTAAATTGTTGTTAAAAAATAAAACATTCATTCTAAATTGAAAACTACAAATTATCTTCAAAATAAAAGAAAAATATGATACCTTATAATATATAGAAATATTAATGGGCCATATTCAGAGAGAAAAGACACTCACCTTTTACGAACTCCTCCTATGCTGCTCATCGAAGGCGATCTAAGCCTTGTTTTAGATCTAGGGCTTTAGTCCACATCTAGTTCCTTTGGATGACTGGTTGAATAAAATTTTCAATGATGTTGATTTGGTGGATATTAAACCTTCACCATTGGCTTTGACTTGGAGGAATGACATATAGGGCGTTGAGGGGATTTCAAAGAGACTAGATTTGTTAATTATGGTGGGATATCTCTTCTTATTTGTCTATCGCAACCGATATTTCCTTATGGGATCTAACATGTCAAATAATGTTCCTATATGTCTTCAATTGGATTGTTCATTGTAGTGTCCTAGGAACCCTTTCAAATATATAATCACTCTTGATATGAATTGGAGTATTTCTAGGATGTGTGGAGATCTTGCTCACTTGTCTTAGCCTTGGTTTTTCTATGCACCATTTTTCCCACAAATTAAAATAAATTAGATGGAATGTTATTAACTCAGAGAGAGCATAGAAAGAGTTCATGCTTTGTGAACTTAATGACTTGGAACTTCAATTACAGTTGGTGTTTAATGGTACTTCCTTAAGTGCAATCTTGTCTTAGGCCAAGGTCGGCATTTCTGAGATGGAAAAGTCGAAGAAATTCAACCTTCATATGGAATAAAACAAAATGGATATTAAAGAGTTGGAATATTTTGTTATCGTGTAGGGATAATAGTACCAAGTTTTTTCACTATTATGTGGATGGACACCAGGTGCATAATTCCATTTGGGGTCTTTTTAATGAAGAGATTGAATACATAATTGGGGTAGATGATTTGAAATACGAAGCAATAAATCATTTTAAAAATTACCAGTCTAATCTTGGATAGAGCCCTCTTGAAGCATAGTTAAAGGTCGTTAGATATTACCCTAGACTATTTGATGAGCATGCATGTGAGATTATTGGTGCTCCAGTCAATATGGAGGAGATAGAAGCCACTCTCAAATCCTTTTCGAGGACAAAAGCATTGGTCTTGATGGTTGTTCCATCGAATTATATATATTTAGGTTTTTAACATTGTGGGTGAAGAGATCATTCAAGGTGTGGAGGAGACACAGATATCGAGACATTTTATTAATTAATTGAATATGAAATATATATACCTTATTCCAAAAACTATGACTCCTACCTCCTTCAATGAGTTTTGACCTTATCTCATTATGCAACCTTGTGTACATGATCACTTCCAAAGTGATTGCAAATAGACTTAATCCCTTTTCGGCAAGGATGATTTTAGGTGGGTAATTTGGTTTTTTTGTATAATTGTTTAATATTTGGTGCTATTGGAATATCACAGTAAACTTTACATTTGATGGAGATAAAACATTTTCTGGGAAAGGTTCTCAAAATTGATCTGATAAAAGCATGTGACAAGGTTGATTAGGATTATACTCATCCTTTTGAAGGTGAGTTTATCCTTTGATATTAATGATTAGATCTTGGGTTGTGTAATATATACTAATTTTGTTCCACTTATTAGTGGTTCCCCATCATACTTCTTTCATTGTTCTCGATTGTTGCAATAGGGATGCATGCTTTCCCAATTACTCTTTCTTATGGTTATCGAAGGGCCGAGAATGATGATAAAATAGGCTTGTTTAAAGGGAATTTCAATAGGGACTAAATGTATCATTTCTCATCTACTATTTGTAGATGATGTTCTCCTTTTTGGGTTGGGGTCAATGGAAGAATGGTATGCATATATGTGTATAGGGAAATTAATTGGATTTTTTTCACTGCTAGTGGAATGGAAGTTACTCCACATAATACCTCATATTATCATCATGAGGTGGAAGTATGACATTTTAAATAGAATTGTTTACATCCTTCATTATCAGTCATAACCTATTGAGAAGGTTTTTAAGTATTTAGACTATTACCTTAAACTGAACAAGTACTCTAAACTGAACAAGTACTCTATGACTAATTGGATATGGCCTCTTCGAAAATAATTTGAACATAGAATTAATCATTAGGAAAACAAGTGGCTATATTTGGGTAGTATCTTTATATTCGTTCAATATGTCCTTCAAAATTTAGTGGTATATTGGCTTTATCTTGCAAATCTTCTGTATGCATACTCAAGAAGATTAGGCTATTGCAATTCATATTTTATGGTAGGGTGGGCATAAAAAGTGGGGAACAAATTTCTCCAAGTGGTTGTCATTATACCTCCCAAAGGAGCTGGGGCGATAGGGACTAATAATTATACATCGGTTCTCCAAGGCGTTGGGATGTAAAATTTTATGGAGGGTTCTCTTCAACACGAGGCTCTGGTAAGATGTAATACATGGAAAACATTTAAGTGGGTTACTTGTGACTGAGTGGTTGAGGAATCTAAACAGTCGATATGCTATTGTGTCTAATAGTTAACACAATTTACTTTCTATTGTCCATGTTACCAAAGAATGGTTGTCATGGCATGTTTGAAATGGGACACAATTCACATTGGCTTATATCCAATCATTGGTGTCTCAGATTGGTACAAACGTTTCCTAGGTATCATTAGAAACCTCCATTCCATAGTTTTTATGTCTTCAAAAATATCTACAATCCTCTGGGGGTATTTTTAGACAAGCTCCTCTGGTACAAGGAAAAATAGATCGGATTGAGGTGTTGGAATATATTATATTCCTTTGAAGGTAATAATGTCTTTGTATTATGTCTGAAGTTGTCTACAATATTATGTAAAAGAGTAATACATTTAACCCATAGTTATATGCTGGTGTATTTACTTATGTAGAGTATTTGTCCATGGTATTGTACTAAGAGATGTTATTTTAAAGAATTATATTATCCCACATGCAATATGTGAGAGTAATTCCTCCTCATCTCTTAGTATAAATAGGGTCAAGTGAGTCTCTACATATCATGCATTCTTGGTGTAGTAGTGGTATTATTGTGACACTGTTGTACATCATCTATATTCTTTGGGGTATTTGTGTTTTTGTCTCTTGTAAGATTGGAGAAGACATTTTGGAGATAATAGAAGACTACCTTCCTGTGGATGTAACCCATTAGGGTGAACCACGTATATCGGTGTTCTTTGGTCCTTTTCTTTTCATGTTCTTATCTTTGATGGTATGTTGTTGGTTGCTTAGATAGGTTAACTAGTTTAGCTTGAATCTACTATTCTAACATGAGGGGTGAAGATGTTATGGAGTGGAAAAATTACATCAGGGCCTATCTAAGTGTGGAATTTGTTTCAATACTTTGGCATAATAACTTCTTTGGTCATGGAATACTGAATCTGGTATGGTTACTATTTTTCAAGCATATGATTCAATTGATCATAGTGATAATGGGCCTATAGTAAAATGGTGGTTTAAATGTCTTTAGTGTTGGAGTCCCCTATTAAACTTCTACCTTTTTAGTTAGTATTTGAAGTTGACATAATGGTAAGAACAAATTTACAAGAACGCAGTTTCCACGGGGCTTTTATATGCCATATTTTTGGAGGGGTGATGATATAGTGGACCATTTGTTTTCTACATTCTCATAGCCTCAAAAAGTGTGGACAGAAGTATTGAAGGATTTGAAATGAAATTTAACTTGAGAGACCACTACATTTGAATTTAGTTTCAGATCATGGGTAAATAAGGTCGAATGTTTAAAAAAATTTCCACTTTTTATTATTTGGAACGTTTGGTGCTATTGAAACTCGATTATATTTGAAAACAAGATGTGCTCATTGATTAATATTTCCACTCAAATCATCAACGAGTTTTTGGACTGTCCATAGATAGAACTGCTCATAAGCTCGTAAGATTAGAATGTTGATCTTGTCTATAATTTTGCAGTATTTACCAGTGTAGAAAAGCATGGATTTTGTGGCACTGGGATGCTAATTTTCCTTTGAAGGAAGCATTATTAATGCTTGGTGTTAGTAGGTGACAGGAAAAACTTGAGAGTAGAATTTCTCAACCACTGGGGACTTCTACACTTTGCATGTAAAAAGAACTTTCTAACTTTGTATATCTTTCCTTACTTGCATGTGATTATTGATTGGGAATCTAAGTGATCTATACTGCAGAATACATGCTATGTAATTACTAGTAATTGCTAGCTATATGTCCAGTAACATAAATATTTTCCCTTGATCGGAAGATGTTTTTTTTTATCTATATTTTTGGGTATATATTTTTTTTATATGTTTGTATTACTAGGTTGGAAGATCATAGTTTCATTTCTCATCTACTTTAGTTATATGACTTATGTTATTTGGTGGGCTTATAGAAGTTTAAATGACAAGTGGAAGGTATACTTTTTATCATAATAGGGAACATCACTCATCTAGGTTATTAAGGCTATTAGTATTATTGGGCAACTTCTCATTTTGAAAAATATAGATATATATTTACTCTCCAACTTTTTTGTAAAGCTAACTTTGATTCAAACAATTGAACATCAAGTTCCTAATTTGTTTTCATGTTGAAAAAAAATATAATATACATTAATCTTATAATTAAAATAAAGATTAATAATTTACAGCTCCAAGTTCATAATATTGGACACCTCAATTCTGTACAGACATGGAGGTAAGTATTCTGATAATTGCCATAGGTGAGAATTGTCATCTCTGCGATGAGGTGAGACGGCTCTCTCGTGGCTAGGGTTTGGCCAAACCCTAGCCGCCCTGTGTTCCTCCAGGCTGCGTGCTGCCCCTGCGGTTCCTCCAG
>LPNX010321516.1:510967-522194 GCA_001517045.1 Pseudotsuga menziesii | reverse complement strand
GGGTTGTTCTTAGCTCCTTGGTCTCTGGATTTCAATCCTGAAGCAGAGATCACGGCTGCCCCGGTTTGGGTCCGGCTCCCCCATCTTCCTCTTCATCTTTGGGGCAAAAGCTCCCTTGCTGATATAGGAAACAAGCTCGGTCGTTTCCTGGATAGCGCAGAGCCTAAAGGGGATCAGTACACCTGTGCGCGCATTTGTGTTGAGGTCAATCTCGAGAAAGGGCTCCCAGAAGCCCTTCATCTCACCTTGGGCGAATGGAGTCACATCCAAGAGATGGACTATGAGCATATTCCTTTCAAATGCCTCCGGTGCCATGTTTACGGTCATTTCGCGAAAAGCTGCCCCAAAGCCCCGGTGACGGTGGCTCTTCCCCCGGCCAATGGGGTAGACTTCCATCCAGTTGCCAATAGGCGAAGGGCTCCCCAGAAAAAATCCAAATCAGAGGTGCCCACCGCAGAAGAATCTACCCCAGCTAATAAAAACAGATTTGAAGCCCTTCAAGAACTCGATGACCAGGAACCAGAAGTAGCAGTAGCGGTTGAAGAGACGTTGGAGCCAAGTCCAGGCCAGGAAAAGGAAGCACCAGCAGCAAAAGAGGTTCCAGATGTGCGTATCCCCCCTAGTACCACGGAAGACCCCACGCCTGAGTCCTTTGGCTCGAAGAAAGATCCTATCG
The DNA here is from genome assembly GCA_001517045.1 of Pseudotsuga menziesii. NCBI lineage: Eukaryota > Viridiplantae > Streptophyta > Pinopsida > Pinales > Pinaceae > Pseudotsuga > Pseudotsuga menziesii. Next base: position 521,518 of record LPNX010321516.1, on the reverse strand, counting down.
ATTTGGGTGGCGAGACCTCAGCCCAGGTTGGGCTGGCATCCTTGGTCCCTTCCTCAGAGGAAACCTTCGACTCTGAAGACTTTTCCGCTCCTTCTCCTCCCCTCACCAGAGGACGCAAGACGAATAAAGAACGCAGAGAAAAGGAAGCAGCCTCAAACATCAGTGCGGGCTCTCAGAAGAAACTGGATCCTTTCATTAAGGGACACTCCTCTCTGCCGGTTTAATGCTTTGCTTATGTATTCTTCTCTGCTCACAATTTGTGAGAGTCTACTCTTGTAAGCAGTACTTTTCTCGAAATAGCTTCAGGAACATTTGGGATTCATTTCTCAAAGCACTTTTAAGAAGGCTGACTGTTTTATTTGAGGCCAGCAACCTTCTTTCTCAGAATTTCTCCTTGTACGCTTGGCTGGGCTACAGCCTTTTTTAGAAATTTATAAAAAAATTTCAGTTTCTGTTAAAAAAAAATAATAAAATAAAGATTAATAAATTCAATTTGAACTTTTCATATGTTTATATTATTTAATTTTTTATAAATTATTTTTATTAAAAAAACAAATTTTGTAATAAACAACTTTTTTTCATAAATCTTATAAAAGATTGGTAAATAATTAAATTAAAATCTAAATTTTAACATAATTTAATTTTACCTCTTTTCTAGATGTAAAATACTTTTTCTAACAATTTAAAATCCACTTAGTGAAATTGAATTGACTTAAACACTTTCAAGTAGATTAAGCTTCTCCTTTATCGCTACTTTTGAATTTACAAAATTTAATTATGGTTAAATGTATCTTTCTCAACTTTAAATTTCTTTAAAAAAAAGTAAATTTATGAATTTATCTTTTAAAAAAATACAATAGCTTCTCAACCCATTAATTAATTTTTCAATGCCAAAAACAATTCTCAATTTATTCGTTTTCTTCATCCAATAAGAGTCATAAAAACCTTTGCATTCCCCTAACTCGTAAGAACTAGTGGCTGAAACACCGCACAAGCATTTTACTCTCATTTAATATATATAAAGTGTAGATCATATCTGACCTACACCATTCCACGATTGCCTTTATATCTATAGTTGACAACATTCCATGCGGAGTATATATATTTCTGAAATTCTGATCCACAATATTATTTCAACGGTCAAATGCACGTTTATGAAGTTTGGGAGGATTGATTTTAATGTCACTCATAAGGTTTGAATTAATATACAAGTTAGTCATGCCCATTGCTCTAGAAGATCGCATGGAAGGTTGGAATTTCACATTCTATAAAACCACCTTTTCCCTTGAAAATGTTTTTTTACTGTAAACTAAATTTACACGTCCAAAGCTACAAGAAGACAAATCTTCCACCCGTGGGTTCGCTTTTTAGAAATGCATGTAGCTCATTAAACTTTTTGATAAGCATGTAAGTTGACTAGAATAACCTTGCCGTCTATATTATATTTTTAGATATTTTTGAAGAGCTTGTAAGTTGACTTGCAGTTTTCTTTATCTTGGGGAGGGGGTTCTTCTAGACTTTAATGCAAATGTTGTGGAAACCTTTGTTTCGTGATTAAGAAATAAGACATACAATGAAGTCTAATGGTATGAACTTTTATAGATAGCGGAGTTAATAGTTTTTTTAAAAGTATCAAAAGTGATAATTCTGCGAGACTCATTGATTCTTATATAGAAGGTTCATAGAAGCTTAAGGAGTAAGGATCCAAAGTTTGGATGGTCACAATGTAGAATCTTGAATTTTCTTTGAGTCCCTCTTAATCTATCTCTCTTTCATATACGAAGGAGCAACAACGAGTCTATCTCTTTTTCACATACGAAGGAGCAACAACGAGTACGCGGATTGGCTAGTGAATCCAGGCATTAAATTGGTGCAAGACATGCTTGTGAAAAATCATGCCCCACCCCATAGGAAATGGTTACCTAAGCATACAAATTATGAAGCTAAATAGTTGGATTCAAGTTGATGGAAAGTGGTAGCAAGGAAATGGTCAACATAGCAATTCGAAGTACGAGTGCAAACCATATGAATCAATGTGGCAGAAGTGGAAGCAAAGAATGGAATGTGACCCATGCATAATACATCCTGTAGTTGGGTGTCAAATTCCCTGTCACATGAGCCTGCGGGCTCATGCTTGCTCAATCTCATTCACCCCTGAGTAATTATGGCATCATTTATTGCAATGAGGAACATCAGTGGGATTATTTGTGTGAATTGTATTGCTTTGAATCCACAATCCTGTCTATAAATCTGGACTGAGGAAGGGGGCTTTGAAGGTGGCATGAAGGAAGGAAAAAACAACTATGGATTTTGTAGGGTTGGTCCCTCTCTATTGAGTCAGTCAAGCATCCCTTTGCTAACATGAGAATTTGTTGAGCCTTGTCAACTCTTTGAATGGGTCTGTTTGAATCCCTATCTTTTCATGGGAAAAGGCCCTCCTTGGGAAAGCTTTCTAGAGGGCGTGAAGACGGGGAAGTCTTCCTTCTTGGCATAATGGAGAAGCAAACCCTTAGGAGGTTGCATAACATTTCATTTTGGGAATTCAGTGCTTTTGTACCCTCAACTTTCAGTGGTAAAGGATGCTCCTTGGACAAGGTATTTAGAGCATAAGGGGATTGCTCATCACTGGTTTCTTAGGGATCAAGAGGGTTTTCAAATGACTTGCCAGTAGTCATGCACACCGTCGTCATGGAGCTAAGTTTTTAGTGGTACAAGGAATGATATCGGGATTTTCAAGCATATGATGTAGGTTGTGAATGCTCAAATTAAATGAATGCTTGACATTTCAAGGAAAATTACTTATCATATTTTTATATTGGATTCTAGAATTGAAAATATAGGAAAAAAAGAATTTTTAGTGGTACAAGGAATGATATCGGGATTTTCAAGTATATGTTGTAGGTTGTGAATGCTCAAATTAAAGGAATGCTTGATGTTTTAAGGAAAATTACTTATCATATTTCTATATTGGATTCCAGAATTGAAAATATAGAAAACAATCTAAAGGAAAAGGGATGTCAAATTGAGGTATTGACGACATATTTAGACAGGCTATTGAACATGAACCACCTAAAGGCTTATTGTTTTTCTATGTTGTTTCATTGCATTTACCTATTAGGCTAATTTATTCATGTTTATAGTACTAGTAGTATTATAAGTGTTATAGCTATTGAAGAAATTTTGGTTTGTGATCTAGACATTATCTTTGTGTATACACGTTTTTTCTCATTTCTTTATCCTCAACGGAATAGAAATTGTTACCATCATGGGTAATTTTTTGCACAATGAAAAAAAAACAACATTTCTTATTCCATAGAATCAAAGTTGTTGGTAGTAGTTACATGAAAAAAACTACATAAGTGAATAAGATTCACCCACAAGTCTAATAATTCAGCCTATATGGACAAAATAATCTAGTCTTTGTTACCAATAACTTTTATCACCACTTAAGAATTAAATTTCAATCTCGACGTGCCGAAAAAAGGTAACATCCTTGGATGCCCCTCTAACACTTACACAAAAAACTAATCTTCATTAAAAAAATTTAAAGATCTTGAGTCATAAGAATCTCTGTGTCTGAAGACTTCCAAATTCAAAATACCATTCAATTCGCAAATGCCTTTCTTCGATAAGCGATCCACTTCCACTTTTATTCTCTATAAATGTGGTTGAAAAAAATAAAAGCAAAATCAGTAATTAGGCACTTAACACGAGCCATCCAATACTCCAGAACCATAGAATGAATAGAAGTTAATCCATTCACCCAATCAATGATAACCTTGGAGTCACCAATAATCTGAATACATCTGACCAATGTTATTCTTAAATACCATAAAAGCCCCCAAAGAGTCAAGAGTTCTACCCAAATGTTTGTTCCACGACCATCCCCCATCCAAAGATATGTCCTAACAGAGTCACTTTGCATAATGATCATACTTGTACCGCACCAACCATAATGTCGAGCTCCATTGAAAAGCATATAATCATTTTTTATTGAAAAATAGGACGAGTAATCCTCCTATTAAGGTATTGAGCACATGTGTTACGACATTCATTCCAAGATCTCAGAGCTCTCGAGAAAACCTGAAATAAATTGGGGCTCTTATCCTAGAAGATGACCCTATTTCTCATCTTCCACACCTCCCAAAAATAAATAACAATAAGGGGAAAGATGACCTGATTCATTCATAACAACTATTTAGATAATATTCAAGACATCTACAATCCCAACTAAGATAAAAATGGATCCACGTACTCAGCTCAATCCACACACTGTTGAAAAATGCACAATCAACAAATAAATGTTGAACTCGTTCCAAGTCATCTTTACACAAGACATAATAACCTAGTCCATAGAACCCCCTTTAACCCAGAGCATCCCAAGTAAGTATCTTAATCTTTAGGGGTAAGTTAAAACTCCATAAAAAAGGTGTCCACCAACAAGAGACTTCATCTTGGGCCTCATCCCAAAACATATGATAAGAGAGCTTCACACTGAATTCCCCACTAGTTTTGTTAAAAAACTAAACCAGTCTATCACTGGCTTCATTAAGAGTGATCCCCCACCCTATATGGAGAGGCCACATAAACATCTCATTTACTATTTTATTGTTTTAACATTTCCAGTGAGATGCAACTCAACATATCGTAACCAAGATGCAAATCTAGCATTTTGTGTACAAGAAACCTACTTTAAAACATGAACATTTTTCTCATGCATAGCAACAATAAGATCCTAAGACAATTTGAAAATATTACCCAACCCCACAACTGGATCGATTCCCACAAAAACATGAATCCCCCTTCCTACCGACCAATTGATTGATTAGATAATGATGGGAAAAACCTTCAACGTACTTGGCCAAAACAATGAGGCCCTACTCTTTAAGTTTACATGATTTCTAACCAAGGTAGAAACCGGTAGAATTTTTAAATACTTTTGCTTGTTCAACTTACCCCATAGGCCTCCATTGAAAAGGGTCCTCCAAAGAGTCTTAGCACATAGTGACTGATTAATGACATCAAGTTGCTTCACACCCCAACCCCCACAAAGTTCAAGCTTGGAAATGATCTCCCATGAGGAGAGATGAAACTTCAAGGAGTTGAATATTCCATCCCAAAGAAAATGAAGTATAAGCTTCCTGATATGATCAATGAACACCATCTACATGATGAAAAGCGAGAACCAAAATACAGGAATACTCTCTAGAACAACATAAACTAAAACCAACCTACCTCTCGTTGATAACCACCTGAAAGACCAATAATTGATACAATTTCAAATTTTCCTTATAAGCCAATTCCCATCACGAATTCTATAAACATTCAGGCATTAGAGGAAATTTAAACTCAAAATGGGCCTTTTAACCATAATTCAAAGTCCATGTCATCATGTGTTAACCAATGAAATTGCTTTAAATTTGACATACCAATGAAATTTCTTTAAGGTTCGAATTTCACATTCTATAAAACCACTTTTTTTTCTTGAAAACGTATTTTACAGTAATCTAAATTTACACGTCTAAAGCTACAAGAAGACAAATATTCGACTCGTGGGTTCACTTTTTAGAAATGCATGTAGCTCATTAAACTTTTTGATAAGCATTTAAGTTGACTAGAATAACCTTAGGAGGAAATGCCATTTATATTATATTTTTAGATATTTTTGAAGAGCTTGTATGTTGACTTGCAGTTTTCTTTATCTTGGGGAGGGGATTCTTCGAGACATTGATGCAAATGTTGTGGAAACCTTTGTTTCGGGATTAAGAAATAAGACATACAATCAAGTCTAATGGTATGCACTTTTATAGGTAGCAAAGCTAATAGTTTCTTTAAAACTATCAAAAGTGGTAATTCTGAGAGACTCTTTGATTCTTATCTAGAACGTTCATTGAAGCTTAAGGAGTAAGGATCCAAAGATTGGATGGTCGCAACGTAGAATCCTGAATTTTCTTCGAGTCCCTCTTAATCTATCTCTCTTTCATATATGAAGGAGCAACAATGAGTCCATCTCTTTTTCACATACGAAGGAGCAACAATGAGTACGCAGATTGGCTAGTGAATCAAGGCATTATATTTGTGCAAGATATACTTGTGAAAAGTCATGCCCCACCCCATAGGAAATGGTTACCTAAGCATACAAATTATGAAGCTAAATAGTTGGATTCAAGTTGATCAAAAGTGGTAGCAAGGAAATGGTCAACATCGCAATTCGAACTATGAGTGCAAACCATATGAATCAATGTGGCAGAAGTGGAAGCAAGGAATGGAATATGACCCATGCACAATACATCCTGTAGTTGGATATCAAATGCTGTGTCACATGAGCCTGTAGGTTCATGCTTTCTCAATCTCATTCACACTTGACTAATTATGGCATCATTTATTGCAATGAGGAACGTCGGTGGGATTATTTCTATGAAATGTATTGTTTTGAATCCACAATCCTGTCTGGCAATCTGGACTGAGGAAGGGGGATTTGAAGGTGGCTTGAAGGAAGGGCAAATAAACTATGGTTTTTGTAGGGTTGGTCCCTCTCTATTGAGTCCGTCAAGCATCCCTTTGCTAACTTGAGAATTTGTTGAGCTTTGTCAACTCTTTGAATGGGTGTGTTTGAATCCCTATCTTTTCAAGGGAAAATGCCCTCCTTGGGAAATCTTTCTAGAGGGCGTGAAGACAAGGATGTCTTCCTTCTTCACATAATGGAGAAGCAAACCGTTAGGAGGTTGCATAACATTTCATTTTCGGAATTAAGTGCTTTTGTACCCTCAACTTTCAGTGGTAACGGATTCTCCTTGGATGAGGTATTTAGAGCATAAGGGGATTTCTCATCACTGGTTTCTTGGGGATCAAGAGGGTTTTCAAATGACTTGCAAGTAGTCATGCACACCGTCGTCATGGAGATAATTTTTTAGTGGTACAAGGAATGATGTCAGGATTTTCAAGCATATGATGTAGGTTGTGAATGCTCAAATTAAATGAATGCTTGACATTTCAAGGAAAATTACTTATCATATATTTATATTGGATTCTAGAATTGAAAATATAGAAAAAAAAGAATTTTTAGTGGTACAAGGAATGATATCGGGATTTTCAAGCATATGTTGTAGGTTGTGAATGCTCAAATTAAAGGAATTCTTGATGTTTTAAGGAAAATTACTTATCATATTTCTATATTGGATTCTAGAATTGAAAATATAGAAAACAATCTAAGGGAAAAGGGATGTCAAATTGAGGTATTGACGACATACTTAGACAAGCTATTGAACATGAACCACCTGAAGGCTTGTTGTTTTCCTATGTTGTTTCATTGCATTTACCTATTAGGCCAATTTATTCTTTTTTATAGTACTCGTAGTGTTATAAGTGTTGTAGCTATTGAAGAAATTTTGGTTTGTGATATAGACTTTATCTTTGTGTATACATGTTTTTTCTCATTTCTTTATCCTCAATGGAATGGAAATTGTTACCATCATGGGTAATTTTTTTTCACACTAAGAAAAACAACACTTGCTATTCCATAGAATCAAAGTTGTTGGTACTAGTTACATGAAAAACACTACATAAGTGAATAAGATTCACCCACAAGTCTAATAATTCAGCCTATATGGAAAAAATAATCTAGTCTTTGTTACCAATAACTACTATCACCACTCAAGAAGTAAATTTCAATTCCGACATGCCGACAAAAGGTAACATCCTTGGATGCCCCTCTAACACTTAAATAAAAGACTAATATTCATTAAAAAAGTTTAAAGATCTTGATTCATAAGAGTCTCTATCTCTGAAGACTTCAAAATTCAAAATACCATTCAATTTGCAAATTCCTTTCTTCGATAAGCGATCCACTTCCACTTTTTATTCTGTATAAATGTGGTTGAAAAAAAATAAAATCTAAATCAGTAATTAGGCACTTAACATGAGCCATCCAATATTCCATAACCATAGAATGAATATAAGTTAAACATTCATCCAATCAATTATAACATTGGAGTCACCAACAATCTGAATACATCCGACCAATGTTATTCTTAAATACCATAAAAGCCCCCAAAGAGCCAAGAGTTTTTCCCAAATGTTTGTTCCATGACCATCCCCCATCCAAAGATATGTCCTAATATAGTCACTTTTCATAATGATCATACTTGTACCGCACCAACCATAATGTTGAACTCCATCGAAAAAGCATATAATCATTTTTTATTGAAAAATAGGTAGAGTAATCCTCTTATCAAGGTATTGAGCACGTTTTTTATGACAATCATTCCAAGATATCAGAGATTCGGAGACAACCTGAAATAAATTAGGGCTATTATCTTGGAAGATGGCCCTATTTCTCATCTTCCACACCTCCCAAAAATAAATAACAGTAAGGGGAATGATGGTCTGATTTAGTCATAACAACTCTTTAGATAATATTCAAGACATCTACAATCCCAACTAAGATAAAAATGGGTCCATGTACTCAGCTTAGTCCACACACTATCGAAAAATGCACAATCAGCAAATAAATGTTGAACTGGTTCCAAGTCATCTTTAGACAAGACGTAATAACCCGGTCCACAAAACCCCCTTTAACCCAGAGCATCCCAAGTAAGTATTTTTCTATTTAGCATCAGCCATGAAAAAATCTTAGTATTTAGGGGTAAGTTAAAACTCCACAAAAAAGGCGTCCAGTAACAAGAGACTTCATCTTGGGCCTCATCCCAAAACATATGATAAGAGAGATTCACAATGAATTCCCCACTAGCTTTGTTAAAAAACTAGACCAGTCTATCACTGGCTTCATTAAGAGTGATCGCCACCCTAAATAGAGAGGCCACATAAAAATCTCATTTACTATTTTATTGTTTTAACATTTCCAGTGAGATGCAAGTCAACATATTGTAACCAAGATGCATACCCAACATTTTGTGCACAGGAAACCTACTTTAAGACATAAACATTTTTCTCATGTAGAGCAACAATAAGATCCTAAGACAATTTGAAATTATTACCCAACCCCACAACTGGATCGATTCCCACAAAAACATGAATGCCCCTTCCTACCGACCAATTGATTGATTCGATAATGATGGGAAAAACCTTCAACATACTTCTCCAAAACAAAGAAACCCTACTCTTTAAGTTTACATGATTTCTAAACTAGGTAGAAACTGGTATACTTTTTAAATACTTTTCCTTGATCAACTTACCGCATAGGCCTCCGTTGAAAAGGGTCCTCCAAAGAGTCTTGGAACATAGGGATTGATTAATCACATCAAGTTGCTTCACTCCCCAACCCCCACAAAGTTCAATCTTGGAAATGATCTCCCATGAGGAGAGATGAAACTTCAAGGAGTTGAATTTTCCATCCCAAAGAAAATTAAATATAAGCTTCGCGATATGATCAATAAACCCCATCTACACGATTAAAAGCGAGAACCAAAATATAGGAATACTCTCTAGAACAACATAAACTAAAACCAGCCTACCTCTCGTTGATAACCACTTGAAAAAAAATAGTTGATATGGTTTTGAATTTTCCTTATAAGCCAATTCCAATCACGAATTTTATAAACATTCAGGCATTAGAGGAAATTTCAACTCAAAATGGGCCTTTTAACCATAATTCAAATTCCATGTCATCATGTGTTAGCCAATGAAATTGCTTTAAATTTGAAATACCGTATACGTCTTAAACAATTTTTTAATATAAATTTGGGGATAGGTATCATAAAAAAAACTACTTTTTTTGTTCGTATTTTCAACACACCTCCCTGTGTTTTTACTCAAATTTCGATTGGGAGAGCTCTCTAGATGCGAAATTAAATTCCGCATTACCCACTCAGCATACTTTTGATGGTCCACACTACCCCAAAAATAAGAAATACCTAAAAAACGTGATGATAATTAAATTCTGCATCCAACGAGTACCCAGTCCACATACTTTTGACGGACCCCGCTACCCCAAAAACAAGAAATCATCATCACATATTTTCAGGTATTTCTTGTTTTTGGGGTAGGAGGGTTCGTCAAAAGTATGCAGAGTGGGTACTTGTTGGATGCCGAGTTTAATCATAATCACGTTTCTTTAGGTATTTCTTGTTTTTGGGGTAGTGGGTCCATCAAAAGTATGTCGAGTGGGTACTCGTTGGATGCGGAATTTAATTTTGCATCCAGGGAGCTCTCCCGATCAAAATTTGAGTAAAAACACAGAGAGATATGTCGAAAATACGAACAAAAAAGTAGTTTTTTTCTTTTCTTCCTCCAAATTAATAAATATTATTTTATTATTTTAACTATTATTTTATTATTTTTCTTAGGAGGCCCATTTTGAGTTGAAATTTCTTCTAATGTTAAGAAAGAAACCAAGGTACTTTAAGCCCTCTATACCATCTTTCTGGAATCTCTTAATAAGGACAACTATTAACAACCCTTCTCTTAGAAGCACCAGATGGATCACCACCTTACCCTTTACTTTATCACTCTCTCCCCTCAATTTATTACTTCAATCATATTGTAAAACTGCTTTCATCATAGCTATTAATACCTACCTTTCTTGCCTTCCTT